>VDFB02344763.1:0-11031 GCA_007258455.2 Sequoia sempervirens
TTTAATTATTATTTATTATTATTATTTTTTATTTACTTCTCATCTATTCTATTTTATCAACTTCCTTTTACTTTCAATTTGTTGGTTCCTCTTTGTTTTTTTTTCTTGTCTTTTAATTTCTCTTCATTATATATACATATTTATGTTTTGGTGGTGTTATATACATATATATATATATATATTTATATGTGTATGTGTGGTTGCATTACTCTTTAATTATTTATTATTATTATTTTTATTTACTTCTCATCTACTCTATTTTATCAATTTCCTTTTCTACTTTCACTTTGTTTCGTTTTCTCTTGGTAATTTATTTTTCATCATTTGATTGCTTTTGTTAATTTAATTTTCATCTTTTGATTGCTTTTGTTAATTTATTTTTCATCATTTGATTGTTTTTGTTAACTCAAAAACTGTTTCTTTTATAGTTTTTGAGTTATTCTATTTAGTCCTTTCTCATTTGATTACTTTTGTTCATTCATTTTTCATCATTTGATTTCTTTCGTTTTCTACTTGATTCCTTTACTCTTTGATATTTTTTGAGCTATTCTTATTTAGTCTTTTCTCCTTTATTTCTCCTTTACAATTTACTATTGTTTCTAGTGGTTAATTGTTTCCTTTCATCCATTATTATAATGGTACCTTGTTTATTTACTTTTCAATAATTTTTAATTCTTATTTATTTATTTATTTATTTTCGTTTGTCCTTTAATTTCTTATATTTATATATTTTTTTTTCTTCCTTTTTTTTTTCATTATCCTTTGCATATATAATTCAGATATATACTTAGGTTTTGTTGTTTCTTATATATATACTTATATTTATGTTGTGTTTTTTTGGGGAATGTGCCTCTCAACCTTCCCAAACCCCTCTTCCCTCTCCTTTATATCCAAGTTTGTTTGCTCTCTTTCATTCTCTCTCTACTGCTGATCATCTTGATGATGGATCATGGAGTATGATCAGCGTTGATGATATAAAAAATCACACACAATTTATTCCAAAATCTTGCATACCCGAGGTAAGACATGTTAATCACACAACAAGTGACCTCTAGCTGATTCTTGGCTCTATACATAGATGACTCCTATGGTGATTGCATTTGCATTTGCATGATGCAAATTTGAAAAATATTGACACAGGTTTGCTTTCACTGCCTACCTGATGAGCAGGGCATGGCTGTTATGCCACTTAAACTAGGGTACTGCCATATATTTGGTATAATTTACATGGCATTTTCATGCTCCATAAATAACTACATCATGTGCCCATAATGTATAGATTGGGTATTTGTTAGTATGACCTATGGTTTTGGTATGTCCTAGGAAGTTAAGTAACAAGGATCCTTTGGACCTAGTTGCAACTAAGTTAATAGATATTGCAGATAAATCTGAACAGAAAAATGAAAACTGTGCATTAGTACATATATGATATATGCTAATAGTAAAATTGAAATAAACCAGACACTCAGAGACTCTACTACAAGAGAAGGTGGAAAAATTGGCAGAGCCATAAGGTGAAACATCTAGGAAGTATAAGACAATATGTTGCAATAAAAACATGATTCTGTAATCAAACAATAATTAACCCAAACAATAGAGTTATCTAAGTGAGGATCAAGCTTACAGATCAATGTTGCTCATAAGACATAAAATAGGAGGATAATTTTATACAAACCATAGTTTAGGAACAAGTTTGGTGCACAGTTGAATAAGAGCTACTTCAACAATGCATGTTTAGACATACATGTGCATGCTGGCATGTCTACACCAGCTAGTAGTTGAGTTGGTAAGACCAGACCCTGGTTATTTGAATGCTTAGGGGCCCTATGAATAGGCTGCTGGGATCCATTTTCCTGACGATGCTCCTCAGATTCCTTTTCTAAAAGATGCACATTGCATAGAAACTTTAGATGTATTCTAGGAAAGAGTTAGCAAAATGCAAAACCATAAGCTTGTTACTTGCAATGTCACCAGCAGACACATGAATCCACACGGGAAAAAAAAACATTGGAGACCAAATTACCAAACACTAGTACAAAAAAATAATATATGACTAAAATAAACTACTAAAAATTGCATATATATGACTAATTTTTGGTCGTGACCATTAGTAGTTTATTGCGATCATTATAATGTGACCAAATTTATGGTAGCTATTTTTAGTCATTTATCTGAATCATTGATTTAGTCATTGATTTGGTCATTGATTTGGTCATTTATTTAGTCGATGATTTGGTCATTGATTTAGTGGATTAATTTAGTCATTTATTTAGTCATGGTATTGTTGGTTGTTTAGTCATATATTTAGTGATTAATTTAATCATTAATTTGATTGTTGTTAACTGGTCAATTATTTAGTCATGGTAGTCATTTATTTAGTCATATATTTAGTCATTACTTTAGTCATTAATTTAGTCACATGTAGTCATTACTTTAGTCATATATTTAGTCATTACAAATCAAATCTAGCAATTAATCCTCACAAAATAATGCATATAAACTTCAAGTATCATAGATATTCAAATGTTGAAGAAGCACCATGGAAATGTAAACTAAAATTCTTGACCAAATATGAGTGATCAAACACAAACACAAACAACGATGTTATGAGTGGAAAAACCACTCCTAAAATTTACTTTTATTAAGCGTTGGCAAATCAAAAATTTCATTGGTTACATTCAATGTCTTGTGCACTATACAACTTACTAACACTATATAAATATAATATATTTTCATATACTTATATATTGTTTTTCCCCTTCCTTAAGCTGTGGTCATTTTTGGAAGGCTGACAACCTCCTATAGGGGCTCGACCCATTTAATCTCCTTCCAAATCCACAACTTTCTCACCGCTATTGGTTTCGGCTCCTCCAAACTCTTCCTCGTTGGTATTCACCTTTTACTTCTCCAATTTGGAGCTGCAACCTGAAAATAAGGTTTCAAAATTTGCACGTCAAAAACATATTTGGAAGTATATTTTTATCAGATATTGTAGTTGCAAGTTCCACTAATTATAATAAAGATAAATAGTTTTACCTTTATGGATCAACTAATGCAACTCTGATAACTTTTAGAGGATTGACAATGCTAACCTTTATCATATCAACATACTCAACTGCAAGTTGCAACACAACATTAAACTTATTAATTAGACTCAACATCTAAGAAAGAAAAAAAAAATCAAACATTATCAATTTAGTTTCCTCGTAGCTTTCCTCTAGCATATCTGGAACCTCTTTAGATTTTCCATCTAGCTCTCATCACTCCCATACAGGTAGAATTGTGTATTTCCATCAAACTATCATCTTTCCCATAGAGTTAGAGCTAAATTAATTTAGAAATCTTTTCTTGTTGAGCAATCCAATTCCCTAGCAAGCCTAACATATAGAAAACCTCCTTTACATTCAAAAATTTACTCAAGGATGTCATTTTTAATCTCAGAAATCAAAATAACCTTATTGTTCATTTGTCAAAACTACATAGTTAATAGAAAAAAAATTCAATGGAAAAAGCATGAGGAAAAATAATCTACCTCTATATTATTAGGGGTGATCAAATACTGCTGAAGTCTACAATCAGAAACCCTCCTATGAGATACAACCAATCCTATCAGATTAAAAAACAAGAACTAAAACCTTCTTGGGAATCACAACAACAATACTTGAAATCCATCAATGCACGAATGTAATTTTTTCCAAACATGTAGTAATCAAAAGGCTCCTGTATTGCTCTATGATAATTAGAAAATGTGAAAGGATCCTGAAATAAAGGAAGAAATAGAAGAAATTATGCATTTGTTCAAATGAGTAAATATAGTGTAATGTGTTAATTGTTTTTTTATTTACATCATTTAGGAACTAAAGCATAAAAAATTACATAGAGAGGATTTGAAGCAGCAAACCTCAAACTATAACAGAATCCAGTCAAAATTTGTTGCCATGTTTGAAAGGACTATTTCTTTTGCATTGGGATTCCCACTCTCAAAAACCTGACAAAGGCAACCCAGATACATGACCATTGGAAAGATGCAAAATTATCACATTAAAGAGAGGAAACAACAAACACTCTGTTAAAATTCCATTCCTACCTCAAAATCTACTGCTTTGCAAGAAAGAAAAGTATTTCACGCAATTCCAAAGCAATACTTTCATATTTTTTTATTAAACATCAATATAAAGACCTTTGTTTTGTTGCAGGTTAGTGCAACATCTCAATTCAACTTCCACATATGAATAATTCTGATCGAATTTATGGATCAATAGTTGTGATCTTAGATTGATTGTTTCAAGTCTTCATGTTAAATGGAAAGAAAACAAGTCAGCATTTGAAGTTATGTTCCTGATCATTACAACTCTTTGCTTTGTCAGATCCATCTTAGGAAAGTTGTTCATAGACACATGTTCATGAGAAAAAGTGTTGTCTTACCATCAATTACCCATCGGATTTGGAGAGATTTGATACATAATCCCCTGCATTTGCTTTTTGGAGTAGATTTACTTGGTATGACAAGCTCAAAATTGGCATCTCTGAGTAAAGGACTTGCCAAACTTTCCATAGATGGACAATTCCTTCAGTTGCGCATAAAACAAGTGAACATAAAAATTATATTTAAATTGAGGAAAAATCCACAGATTTGAGAAATATGAACATATTCATTGTCCTTGTATGACATTTTTATGGATTTTTTGTAGGATTCTTCAAGGAAAATTATAGGAGTTGGTGATGGCATTTTACAAGGCATTGAGGCTTTAGCACAGGGTGTGGAATTTGGTTTCTCTGGAGTGTTAACTAAACCTTTGGAAAGTGCAAGAGAACATGGTGTTATTGGTTTTGTACATGGTCTTGGGAGAGCATTCTTGGGTATTATTGTTCAGCCTGTGAGTGGAGTCTTGGATTTTGTTTCCTTGACTGTGCATGGTATTGGTGGAAGTTGTGCATGTTTTCAAGTATTTGGAAACAAATTTGTTTCAAATAGGATCAAGATCTCACATGCCATCTAGAGTAGTGGAATTCTTTAAGAATATAATGAAAGGGAAACATCTGGGCAGGTCATTTCCCTTTTCACTTTTTACTTGGGAATTTTTACTTTCTTGCAAATTATTGTATTTATATTTTATCTATTTATGGACAAGAATATCTGTGGAATATTTGTTAAGGTTTTGTAAATTGACCATTTGTAATAATTCTGAGGATACCAATATGATATAAACATTAATGACAATAACACCATGATTACTGATTTTGGAAATCTGGTTTGGTTCTCAGTGTTGACTTATGTAAGTATAGTCCAGTCCAAGTGTGTTTGGATGCAGATGCCAAATGTATTTTTAGTCTAATTATTTGATTCACTATGATATATAAATGTATTTACAATAAGGATATCACACACACATATGTATGGCAATAAAATAATAGCTTTTAAATACTAATAAACATAAGTGAGTGAATTTGTTGAAATCAACAATCTTATAGGAAAGCTATTAAAAAAATCAATATTTGGATCATCTATCCTCAAAAGTTTGACAACCCAATTCAATAATTTCATCAGTTTTGTACTTGTTATCAGGGTTGAATGAGAATCTCTTCAAGAAATTAGTGCATGTCACCTTTATGCTTTAACCTATAAATTAATGTGTTTCATGTATTTTTTTTTGTAAATTGAGGTTTTGAATGGGCCATCAGCTTGAGTTATTGGCATTAACCGGGCCCAGCTAGTGGGAACACAAACAGGGGGCCCCATCCCCTAACAACCAATAGTCCAAGTGCACGAGTAAAGTGGCCCACAAGCCCACCAGCCATGCAAGGGCTTGACACTAGGTGGGCGCTGAAACAACACCATCTAAACACCAACAAACCATGCCATCAATGACAATGTGTTTCCATTCACATACTAGTGCTTTATTGATCTTTAAATTATCTGGACATATTAATGGACGAATTGCACTAGTTTCTTATGTATTGCTAAGCACTATTAAAGAGATGTCATCTCATGGAATGAAATGATTGATTGCAGAATGTGCACAAAATGGATTTTGCAAGGAACCTCTCAAAATCTTTGAATTAATGAAGCACTCTCGAACACATCCTAATATTGTAAGCTTTGCTTGGGTTCTAGGTGCATGTAGTCATGTAGGTTTAATGGATGAGGTATGCACATACTTCACACGTCAGTAACCCTTATTGCATTACAATTTACATATATAGTAGATCATTAGGTGTGCATGGTTGACTTTTGTGACCTTTGAGGCATTTATTCAAATAGTTCACTGCCTTGTCTATGCTACCACATTTTCAATACATGTCTACCAAAGCATTTTATCAAACAATTCACTGCCATGCTGCTATGGCTAAAAGCCTAAAGTAGGTGCTTTCAAACAAGCTATGGATTCCAACATCGTAAGCACTCTAGAACACATCCTAACATTGTAAGCCTAATATTTGTACTTCTACAGATAATCTTAATACATTAATAATATATTTATATATATGCAATTATATGTTAAAATAATACATACTTGATCTGTTCATGTGTACCACCAGAAGTTGCATTTGATATGGCCCATGTTGCTTCTTTCTTAATATCAAAATCAGTAGTTTGAAGGAGCTGAACAAGTGGAGGAATGATGTTTGCATCGATCACAACCTGAAAACCAAAATATCCATTAACAAATAGCAAACCTTAAAATAATTTAGTTTCACACCATTCAACAAAGATGCTTCTCTAGTCAAGATAACAAATAGAAAGACTTGAATTTATTCTTTGTTTCCTGCGGTTATGATTGAAATGGTCCAACAAGCTTCCTTCTTGATGCTCTTCTTGTGATTATGGGTTAGGAGAGATAATAGGCAAGGAAGTGCTTGATTGTTTATTATGTACTGAAATTAAATGAAACACCATAACATAAGTCAATGAAATAGTACAATGATAGCATCATACACTTGCAAAAAGAGCAATTAATTATTGATATGAAAATCTAAAGAAAATGTCAATATAAACTTATACTTGAGTCCACAAATCATCACCAGTTACAATATTGCCCATTGTTCAGAGAGCTAATACAAGGATAGATAGAGATTGATGCAAGGATAGAGGTCAGAAACAACTCTACTCACTTTGCTCTAGACAACAAATCAATCTACAAACTGAAGCCTTCATTGAGACAACCAACTTTCAATGCAATCCAGTTTTTCCAAGGCACTTTTCCTTTACAAAACCTTGATTCAAAGAACTCCAACTGAGAATAAGGTATAATTTTTTTGTAGAATCCTCAAAACCACATTAAGAAACAACAAAATAACTGACTCAAAACATTTCCCAACTTAAACAACTCAAACTTGAGAGCTTACACAATAGATTGTCTCAAATCAGCAATTGAGGCCATTTAGGCCACATAACCAAGCAACATCAAGTTCCCAAGCCCTTTACTCAATCCCAAAGCTACAAACAAATGTATATATGTCTACAAAACATGATTAAACTATCTCCTAAACTTGATTCAAGGTATTTTAGTAAAAAACTACTCAAAAACCCTCTATTTCCACTTAAACTGTGACAATATTCTATTTTTAAGTGTTGTAGTTGTGATAGAATGTCAACAGAATCAAGGAGGTTATTTAAACCTTTAAAATTTCCTATTATATTCAAGTGCTGCAGTTGTGAGAGGTTGAAAATGGAATTGGGGAGGCTATTTAAACCTTTGTAACTTTCTATTTTTAAGTGTTGTAGATGTGACAGGTTGCCAATGGAATCAGGAAGGTTATTTAAACCTCTACAATCTTCTATGTTCAAATGTTGCAGCTGTGGTAGGTTTCCAATGGAATTAGGAAGGTTATTTAAACCTATATAGTCTTCTATGTTCAAGTGTTGCAGCTGTGATAGGTTGCCAATAGAATCTGGGGGGTTATTTAAACTTTTACACATTTCTATGTTCAAGTGCTATAGTTGTGACATGTTGCCAATGGAATGAGGGAGGTTATTTAAATATATACACTCTACCATGTTCAAGTGTTGTAGTTGTGATAGGTTGCCAATGGAATCTGGAAGGTTATTTAAACGTTCACACCCTTCTATGTTCAAGGTTGCAGTTGTGACAGGTTGCCAATGGAATCAAGGAGGTTATTTAAACCATGACAATATTTTAGTTTCAAATGCTACAGCTACAATAGATTGTCAATAGAATCAAGGAGGTTATTTAAACCTTTGAAACTTCCTAGTATGTTCAAGTGCTACATTTTTGATAGGTTGACAATGGAATTAAAGAGGTTATTTAAACCTTTGAAACATGTAATTTAGACATAAGTGAAATCAAGGTAATTTGACAAGCCTCTGGCATAAAATAATATTTTCTTAATTCAACAAAAGTATATCCTTTCCCCCTTCTTAGTTATGAACAAGCCATTAGCAGTCGTAGAATATTTTTAAATTGCAAGAGTATGGTTACATTTCAACATCAGTAAATTCAAGGTAATTTGGAAACTGGTTGTCAATTCTTCAAATATCATACAAATAAATTTCAGAAGCACAAAGGAAAATAAAATAATGCAATATAGTTATATTTATCAGTGAAAACTTTGAGAAGTTACACCTGCATAATTCTTTTAGATGATGCTCCTCTCTTCTCTCCCAGTTACATGTATAGATAGTAGTTGTAATTTCTGCAGCCAAATTGGATTCCCAGCAACTATATTTTAGCAAGCTGAATCAATGAGGTTCCTGACAGCCAAGTGCAAAGATCTTTAGGTAAGTAATAAGAGCAAGGAAACCAAATCAAGAAAATTCACAATGGGAAAAGGAAAACAACAACTATAGAAGAAAATTTCATTTACCAATTAGCACTGCTAAAATCCATAAACACTTATTTCTTTTAGCCAAATTCTTTCCTACACAACACTATCTTTGCCACTTCTTCTCTTATCCTTTTGTTCTGAAAACTTTCAGTAGCTTTACCTCTAATCATTTTTCAAAATTTTCTCTTTTTAAGAGCATAAATGAGTTACAAAAACCCCTTTAAAATATTCCTTTTATTAAAAATCAAAGAAAAAAAATGGTCAAAATTCAATAGTAGTGATAGTAAGGTATGTAGGGCTTACCCAAGTCAGAAAATTTCTAAACCTTTTGGTAAAGTCTGAGAGTGTTGCACTCCTGAATAGGGCGTCTTCAGTAAATAGTGAACTTCAGGTAGCCAATGCCATTAATTTAACAAAATTATAAACTAAACTATGTAACAGACTACAAATTTTCTAACTATTACAGAATGTTGCAATCCTCACAGCCTCGCATCTCTCATCCTTACACACAACTCATAGCAGACCTTACATCAAGCTTTCAAGAGGACATTACTTGAACATCGGATTCAAATTTGATTTCACTAATATCAAGTCACAAAGATGTTGGTGTGCAGTCCAACCACAAGCTTTCTGAAGACTCAAAATTTATTGCTGAAAACATTAACATACAAAATAGCTTACTAATATAAATGACGACTCAAAAAATTACATTTTAGACATCAAATTGGAATCAAGCTTAAAGGCATTCAGCTCAGCTACAAACATCTATGCCAATCTATGAATTTCATGTTTCAATGACTTGAAATGGATGCCACAGTCCAACTATCCTTGCATAAAAAATGTTTAGATTTTGTACTCTATGACCCTTGCTTCCCCTTGTACTTCTTCCATAGGGTTTTCCCCCTTAAAGAGAAAAGAATAAACAACTAAAATATGAGGTGCCTAGAAAGTAGAGGTTACCAGTCAACAACTGTCATCATAAAGAAATGGGCCACCACCTGAAAATAGGTTAGTATTTGCTTAGTAGTGGAAGGATAATAGCCACCAAGAAGGGTTAAGTGTTCCCAACAAAAGTAACTACTACTTGCTATAAATGGAAAAGCTTGTATGCTTGAAATGCTAGCTGAAGGAAGACAATTACAACAATGATCAGATTCATCAAATAAAAAATTACTCTCATGGCCCACACGAGGAAATTAAATGGAAAGGTGAAATTTGAAGCCAACTATTCCCAACAAAGATACATTACACACACAAAAAAAATGGTAACAACAAATAGACCCACAACAAACAAAAATCAGAAGGAAAAAGACCAAAAATTAGAAGATCATTTTGAGTATGCAAGATTGCATGACCCTTGGAATGCACCTGCATCAGAGAGAGCAGAATTATGGATGATGGAAGAGCTAGCCACTATATTTTATCAGATTTCTTTCATTTCCCATTTATTATCTAAATCTTGCAAAATTTCTTTTCACTTGACCATGTCAGGCCTGTAGATGCCAATGCGATAAATTTTCACTTTTGTGTCCATAATATGTTCTATTTCTTCTCTCACTTTTGGCAAAAATAACTTCTCCATATCAACATCTACAATTGCAGTTGGATCTTTATTTTTCCCTGGATGACAAGCACAAATATTGGAAAAACTGAAGATTGGCTTGATGTAGATGCCAGTGCAATAAGTTTTCACTTTTCTGTCCTTAATATGTTCTATTTCTTCTCTCGTCTTTGGAAAAAAAAACTTCTCCCTATCAACATCTACGATTGCAGTTGAATCTTTATTTTTCCTTGGATGACAAGCACAAATATTGGAAAAACTAGAGATTGGCCTGATGTAAATGTCCCCTAGCCAAAAAATAATACACTATTATTTAATTGCTTCATAATTTCTCAAGGCCCAACCATTTTATGTTTTAACATGTAAGAACCCTGGGGAATCAATATTTTCAAAGATACACTATTACTGATCTCCTCTGTAGAAAAAAGGGTTTCTTTTATGAAGGCCAACCTATTGCTTTATTCCTCTGTTATAGCTAGGAATTTTTGTATCACTTGGCCATGGAATTCTTGCATATGCTTCTGGTTCTCTACTAACATGTAAGCTACTTGGAAATTCTACCAGATCCACAAGACCCTTTGTGTTTTTTTTATTAATCTATTGGAATGGAGACTTCCCTATGGATATGTTCACAATGGAATTATAAATAAATTTGGCTTGTGACAAAACTAGTTTTTATTGTA
>VDFB02344764.1:0-28565 GCA_007258455.2 Sequoia sempervirens
TCCACTAGGGCAACCGGAAAAATAAAAAAAAAATTGAATTTCAATCACGGAAAGTTTATTCTTTGAACCAACGCAACAAGTACATTGCTTCAAAGAGGGGCAAAATGTAGACACGCAAAATATGCATACATGTTAATCCAATGGTTTAATCAAATAACCTTCATTTAATCAAATCTAACATTTCATCCTTTAAATTAAATAAATCCACTTCATCATTACATCATTTAAATAAATCAATTAAATCCTAACACTTCATTAATAAAACCTTTATCTTGCATCATCCCTTTAATTAAATAAATCAAACATTCATTTAATTAAATCCCAAATTCATATTTCTCCCCTTTTGATTTAAATAAATCCAAATATTCAAGTCAAAGGGGTCAAACTCACCTAATCATCATTAAGCTAATCTAATCCTAATTATCCTAACCTAACCACCCATCACATCCTCTAGATATTCCCACTTGCACAAATAAATGAATTTATTGATTTATTAAAATCGTTATTTTCTTTCAACTTGGCATAAAAAATAGAATATTCCCTCAAGTTTGAATTCAAAACAAGTGGACATGTACATCCAAAAAAGCATTTATGAGCTCTTACATGGCTCTACATGTCCCCTTGTACAAGTCAAACTTAGTATTTAATTTCAAATTCAAATTTGAATCTCCCCCTCTTTGGCACATTGACCAAAATGTGCTCAATTCTCAAGCCTATCACAAGTTCACAAGTGTCCTCTTCTCATTGGTGGATCATTAGTCCCACATCCTCCATGTTTGGAATTCTTCTATCATTCTATTTTATAACTAGAGAGCATCATTTGTCAAATCCTCCACAACTTGATCCACAACTCATGCAAAGTTACTCTCTTCAATTGAGAGCTAATTTTGCCCATCTTCATAATATCTTCATATCAATTTCATCATCGAGCTTAACAAAGGATTGGGAAAGAGCTATTTTCCACAATAGCACCAACCACTATGGATAGGATCTATTTCATGTTTTATATGCCTTAATTTTTCTTGTAATTTGTTTGCATTTTGAAACATGATTTATTATTTCATAGGGATGTCTTATTCGATTTGCTTAAAGTTTACTAATAGTTGTTTGTTTTGAGAAAATGCATATTTTGACATCTACAAAAAGTATTATTAATATTATTTTTCTTCCTAGAAGGAGAAGGAGGCCTTTATTCTTCATCAGAATAAGCAATATCAGTAGCAGGGTGTACTATTAAGTGCTCATGGAGTGAGTTCTTCCACCAGGTAGAAGAAGAAATAGTGTGGGAACCATGAGAATAGTCATGGGCCAAGTGACCTACGATAAAACAATGTTTACAGCGAAATGGAAGACCCTCATAATCCATCATTTGAGACCATGACCAATCATTAACCTAGAAAACTACCTCACTAGGTAGAGCCTTCAAAAGATCAACCTCCACTAGGATCCTAGCAAAGGAGGTATAAGTAAAATTCTTGGAAGCCTTATCCACTCTCAAGAACCTACCAATAGCATTACCAATTCTCTCATAGGTAGAGGAGCACCATAATTGTAAGGGAAGATAAGGAAATCTTATCCAAACAGGCATAATATCAAAGGGTTCATTTAAAGGATTAAAATAATAAACCCAAGGTCTAATGGAGAGGGAATGAGAGTCTCAAACCCCCAAGCCATAGTCAAGAATAGCCTATCTATCTTCAGGTGAACTAAAACCCACAACAAAAACCCCTTGTAGAAGGGTAAATCCCTATTGAACCCTCAACTAGACGAGACCAATGGTTGGTGATCCAAAAATGCAAATCAAGGAGGGAAGGCCATAAATGACAAAATCTACAAATAAGAGCATTTTTAGAGTAAAAAGCAATATTTTCATCAACTTCCTTACCAAGAGAGACATCAAGAGCATTGAATGCACAAGGATGCATAGAGCCCTCCCTAATCCTCTTAAAATTCATAGAAACAACAAAAGAAGGCTAAGGATGGGAACCCCCCACTCTAGTAGAGTTCAATGAAGCCTAAACTGTACCCACAACCGGATTTACATTAGTGAAAGGCACCCTAGATCCAATGATTAACTCAACCACTCCAACTAAGGGCACAACAAGAACCTTACACTCTACACCACATGGTTGAATAGAGCCAGACTTAACATGGTCCACACCACACTACAATGACATTGAAACACTAGCACCTGTAGAAGCCACTATAGCGATGGGAGAATCAAAGAGATCCACAATTAGCTTGCAATTTGGTGATAGGGGTTGTGCAACTGGGTGAGAGGCATTCAGGGCAAGGGAATTCAAATTCGCTGGGCGGGAACCAAAAGCTTCCATCTGAAAGTGAAAAATAGGGTTATTTGGATATTAAGTATTAAAATGAGTAGGGTTTCTTATTTTTCTAAATTTTATAATACATATATTTATGGTTGTGTCATTTATTTTATAGGGTGTCATGATTGTTCTAGAATGAAATTTCTTTTTCTTATGATGCCATCACCATGGATAACTTAGAGGGAAATTTGTAGACTTTATACATTGATTTTTCAAGGTGCATTGTAATAAATAATATGGTTATTCCTTCTATGCCATTGTTGTAGATACTTTTTTTGTGATCTTTTTACTTTCTCTCTTCTTAGTTTTTTCATAGAGGGCTATAGGAAAATTAAATATTTTTTTTAGGGTTTCAACACTGTTGTTTAGTGATATTAGGAAGAAGCCTAATTAGGTTCCTATCCATGTCCCCATAAGCATACCAATAGTACCAAGTTCTAATTATTCAAGAGCATATTTTAGCTAAATATTTTTTTGACTTAAAAAATAAATTTATATTATCAAGTTGTAGTGGGGGGATTAGAATGCCATTTTTGGAAGAAAGGACTCACTACATTATTCTCTTCACTCTTACTACAAAGTACTATAATAAAATTAGAATAATTTTATCGTATTTGAGAACTAGGGTTTGTGGTTGTTTTTGATAAAGGTAAAACATAGATTTTGAAGGGATCCTAAAACCCTATACAAACCAAGATATCAACTATACCTTAATTGACCTTAAAAATACACCTACAACAAGAAATGAAAAAAAAAGAAGGTAACCAAATAGACACTCTTTTGTAAGGTGATGTAAAAATTAAAATGTCCCTAATTTTATTGTCACAATCTATTTAAGTTTCCTTTTAAAAATATTATTTTTAACATTGAGAATAGTAATTTTCTTGATATTATCTTTAGCCTTAGCTTTACCCTTACTTTTCTATAGAGTAGTCATCATCACCTTTAGCTCCCACTCCATATTATCTTGTTTATCTTTGTTGTTTTTAAATTACATTCTAATAGTCTATTCCAAATTATACAACCTTCGATTTGATTTAGTGTATATTAGTGATAGTAAAATCGGGTTCAACATAATGCCTAAAGGGAATGTTAAAGAAAAATTCTTGATGCATTATTTCAATGAACGATGAATTCACTGCAAATGCATTTATACGAGGAAACAATTATGTAATCGAAGTGGTAGTAGTTTAAGTTTGAACAATGTAATATAATAGCTAAATATTATAACTGTGCTAATGTTCCTCCATTATTATATAGTAATTACAAATGCATCACTGAAACATCAAATTTCACTTTGTCAAGAGACTTCCTTTAAGACTTACATCACACAAAAATAATATGTTGATTAAACAAAACAAATACAAATTCTTCAGAAGATCTTTCTTTTAAGAACCAAATCCTTAATTAGGTGAATCTCCATCAAGCTACCTCATAACCTTTGGAAGGATGTAGCTCTGATCTAAACTCTCAAGTTCGGAAACTACCATCTCCTTGAACTCCCGAATCACAGATTCTTGAAATATTGGACAACAATCCTTACCAAGCTGCACTCATAGAGCTCCATCAAGATATCTCATGACCCTCAAAATTATATATTTCTCAATCATAGCCTTGTGAACTCATTGAACAACAATACATGTTGAATTCACCAAATCCTTTACTTATCTTAAGAAAAAAATTTCACAATATATACATTCTTAAAATCTATCAGCATTAAAAAGAACAGAAAAAAAACTAAAAAATATACCTCTCTTACTAAACACAATTCAGAAATACAAGCTAACTTTAGATGGTGAAAAAACCTCCATTTTCCAGTGTCTTCGACCTCCGATGCCTTCAACCTTCAATCAAAGGATGTCAAATAGGAGACCCAATCTAGGACATCTGTAGGCCTAAAAATGTTTTGAATTTAATCCAAACTTCTCAAATCAGGTGAAAGTCCCCGTGCATACATAGAATCTTACAATAAATACGTGCAGCAATAGGTAAACAGTTGTGAAACAATCTGTTAAAAATTTCCACAAGTGAACATTGAACCACGGTTTACATTCATCATAAAACCCATACATTATGTTGATGGAAGTACATTCATGGTTTCCCCATAAAAGAAAGAAGTTTAATGGGTATTTACCTTTTAGGCAAGAAGAAAGGCATATTGTCTCTAAACTCTGCTTAGCACGATCAACATAATCACCCAAAAACAAGTAATTTGTATCTGTGCAAAGTCACCACAATGAGACATCCTTAACAGGTTAGAATATTGTCCATGGATATCACTGCAAATCTTGAGGAGAGCCTCGAGCTCCAGGAAATTGGATTGGTTGAAAAATATCTTCTTCAATGTCACACAGTTCCCAAATCTCCGCCTCAAAAATTTGCGCCTATTTTACTGATCCACCATCCTTCCACTCGAGCAGCCCTTTGATTATATCATCCAGCAAGTCATCTTTTATCTCAAAAACCAAGAGACCAAATCATATACTAGCCGAGATGCCCCTATAAATTAGCTTTCTTAAGCTCAAGCTGCTTTAGACTGAAGATATCTTGAGATCGAATACCATGGAGCCAAAAGAATATCACTAATTTCTACACTGGCAATGACGATTACGAAGAATACGATAAATTTTGAGTCAATGGGAACAGTTTTGATAGCCCAGACGATGCGGCTTCGAATCCCAAGGAGGAAGGAATGAGTGGAGGAGTAGAGATGGGTTCGTGAATAAATACCGTCTTATTTCTCTCGAGAAGGGGTGTGTATTGGCTTACGCTCGAATAAGAAGTTTCTCACCCAGGTAATCGCCATGCCTCTTCATACTCCTAGGCACAGGAGCGATGCATGCTCTGATGTCTCCCTTTCAAACATTTTGCTCAGCCATAGTGATCGCCATATGCTCTGACACCAGACTGTTAGAGAAAAATGCTTGATGTATTATTCCAATGAACTGCAAATGCATTTATACGAGGAAAAAAAATTGTAACCTGGTAGTTTATGTTTAAAAACTGTACTATAACTGCTACTCTAATAAGGACTAGTTTGGTATTTGATAGTTTAAGATGAAGTAATAATAATTATTTCATTTGTAAAATATTATTACATGTATTTGAAGAGTTTAGGGCTAACTACACATTTAAATGCTTGTGAATTGGGTAAAAAAATCCAGTTTAAAAGGGTAAGAGAGATCCAAAGTATGGGATCCAAATAAACAGCCGTACTAGTGTAATATGTACTTGAAATTCTAACATAAAAAGGTTATGAGATTTGGGATTTAATTTCAAGTTTGCAAGTTTTCAATTATAATTTCATTTACAACACGAATTTATTGGAAATGTTTAGAATGATATGGTGCTCAATATATCAGGGTATTCTTATATATTTTTCATAATTATACTTTTTATTCTACACAGTTTATATAAGTGCAATGTAAGATAAGAAATTCCACCTTTGCAAGATCCTTGGGCTTTTGGAATCCAATTATAAGAAAACACATATGAAAATTTGGATAGATATTTCAATACCAAATAGATTGAAGTATTTGAGGGTATAATCTATTGGTTCTTTTTCTTGGCACCCTTAGCTCTAAGAGACAACACAATACCTAGACATGGAGACACAATTATCTAGCTAAATATTTTCCCTATTGTTGGACTAAGCACCATGAAAACCTAATGGGACAATATTAGACCCAATCTTCTAAACTTTGAGCTTCATAAGACTAGGAGGGTAATTCTAATGAAGGTCTAAAAGAAGGATGAAAATCTTTTAGGAATAATGCTACAAAGATAAAAAGAGGTCCAACATGCAGATTGCAATAGAACTAATTAACTTTTATTGACTCATATTGTGCTTGTTTCACATTTATTTTTAGCTATAGATTGTAAATGTGTGGATGATTGACAAATTTATAGGTGTATGAGTAGAGAAATTTAAGTTGAGTATGCATAGGCATGATCCTTCGTACGTTAATCAACATTATGAGTTAATAATTTATAATAAAAAATATCCTTCATTCTAATTAAGCAAAGGGACGATAGGTTTGCAAAGTGTAAAACATAATTCTTTGCACCTTGTATTTATAGGAAGACAAATAAACCACTTATTTAACTTATACACTTAAAAGATGTTCATTATTTTTATATTTGAGTTTTCAGATTAGATCAAGTCTACTTAAGACCATTACCTAATCTTGTAGAAATAAATTCAACTTAAACATAAATATAAAAATAACATAATAACTTCAAATTGGATAAATCTAGATTGTAACCTCCATCCTTGATGGAGCTCTAAACCCTCAACTAACTTCAAATTATAAATATGAATCCCATTCTCAGTTATCCTATCTCAACTTGTATAACCCACATACTCAATTAGAAAGATATTATATCATAAAAGAAAGTTTTTCTTCATTCTTAGAATGAAAAAATAACTAAATCACATTCGTGTGTACCTAGAAACTTCGTTAGGGTTTATAGAAGAAATAATGCATAATAATAACCATAACTGTCTTACTATTGATTTACCAATAGACATCGCAATGCTAAATAGATAATGATAAATAATATTTTTATAATATTATGTTTCATTTCGAGGGAGAAAGTGGTTCTCGAAAATGAGCTGCTCTGTTTCGGAAGCTGCAAAGGTTGCAAAGGTGGTGAAGATCTCCTCGACTTTGGAAGGCGATCCACACTGGCGAGTTTGTTCCCTAGACAGAGTTTGATTGCTATCGCATTACTGGGCAGGTGAATTCGGGCCAGTGTCCCCCCAGGTTAGACTTCAAATTTGCGCTGCGGAAGGGCTTTGGGGCTGGCACTCACCCGGTGGTGCCCTTGTCTCGCGACCTAAACCCTAATCCTCACCCCTTGCTCACAGATTTTGGCAATTTTAGGGCTCGAGGTGATGGGGTTTATCACTAAAACCCTCCTCTGTCGCCCCCTGATCTACAACAAAGGCATGCTCCATGGGTAGCTCAGGACCTTGGGACGCAGGATAAAGGCATTGGGTGTGATTCGACACGGAGGGATTCAAAATCTCTGGAAGGTAAATATGGTGGCAGGGAGCCCAACAAGGATTGTTATGATTGGTGCAGGCCTATTCAAACCATTAATAAGCCCATCGATTTAAACTTTGTTGATGAAGTTAAAAATGAAATTAAAGAAAGTCATGAATTCTTTGCAGAGCATGGTCTAATTTGTAGGTTTAGCCATTTTTTCCCTTGCCTTCTTGAGTTACATCAATGGATCATCAATACCTAGAAAACATTGTTAAAAGATGCGAAGTGTGGGTTTTTTTTTTATCGTTGTTTCTGATGAAGCAGAGAATCATAACACTGTCCTTTGTAATATGTGGTATTGGGATCAAACATCTTCTGCTGTCCAAACCTTGGCACCCCAACTTTAACCCATGCACATAATCTTACAATATCATGCCAGTGTGGGTGCAACTCCCAAATCTCCCATTTCATTTCTAGAGCAATGCATGCTTTTTGAAGAAATTGGGGATACTTTGGGCAACCACCTAGCTATTGATATAGAATATTAAAATTTCATGCACACTACTTTCACTTAGATTTTGGTAAATTTGGATACCTCCAAAGATCTCCCTATAAAAATAATTCTTAGAGTGGATGGTTATAGCTAGGCTCAAGCCTTGTTTATGAAGGTCTCCCTTTCTGATGTCAATGGTGCTTCAACACCAGCCACCTTGTTGTGTATTGCCCCTATTTCAAATCAAAAGAATCACACTCTACCACATGGTGGAAAGATGCAACTTCTAAACATTACACCATGGATTCAAATGTCACAAATGTTCATGGGGAAATTAGTGACAACTTGGGTGCACATAAACCGATTGACCAAGGGAATGATCCCATTATGGAAGACTCTCCTGCATCAGAGGGAAATTCCATGAAGGAAAATGAACATGCACATGTCCCCCAATAGGCTCTAGTTGGGGGGGTACTAGGTCCAAATGGCTAAAGTTTTGAAGAAACTACTCAAACTACTCAAAGAACATACAAACAATCAAATAACACAGGATGTATGTGGTTCGGCCGTAGCCTACGTCCACGGAGAAGAGAGAGAGGGATTATTATTCATTGTTGTGTCTGGAGATTACAACGAATCTGCATATAAAGAGTTACAACAGCCTTAATTAGGCAGGCATAGATTAAGATGAATCCCACAATTCATGCATTCTCCATAAATAGCTCAAGTTATAGATAGTTACAAATCCCGCAAATCTCTCTGAATCTCTCTTCTCCAACACTCCCCCTCAAGTTGGTGCGAAAATGTCAATAGAGCCCAACTTGGACAATACTTCTTGAAACTTGAGAGCCGGAAGACCTTTTGTAAATATATCCGCCAATTGCTGAGTTGTAGGGACAAAGGTCGTGCGGATGACATTGGCTTGCACATTCTCTCGAACAAAATGGCAGTCGACTTCAATATGTTTAGTGCGCTCATGAAATACTGGATTTGAAGCGATATGCATAGCAGCCTGATTATCACAGAATAATTGAGTTGGTAGAGATGAACCATAACCAAGGTCCTGCAACAGAGCTCGAAGCCATATAATTTCACTGGTAGTTGATGCCATCGCTCTATATTCTGCTTCAGCACTTGAACGAGCAACAACACTCTGTTTTTTACTTTTCCATGTGACCAAGTTACCTCCAACAAAGGTACAATATCCAGTTGTAGACCTTCGATCAATTGGAGATCCTGCCCAATCAGCATCAGTATAGGCAGTAATAGAATTATGACCAGTCTTACGCATCCATATACCTCTGCCTGGGGACCCTTTCAGATACTGTAAAATTCTGGTGACGGCCTGCATATGTTGAGCCTTGGGAGCATGCATGAAACGACTTACCAAACTTACTGCATAAGAAAGGTCAGGTCGAGTAATGGTTAAATAGATTAACCTACCGACCAACCTTTGAAACTGACCAATATCAGGCAACAATGCACCAGTATCATCTAATTTTCCTCCGCTATCCGTTGGCGTATCTGATGGCTTGATTCCAAATTTACCAGTTTCTTGTAACAAATCCAACACATACTTTCGTTGATTAAGAAAGATGCCATTTTTTGAGTAGGCAACTTCTAATCCTAGAAAGTACTTCAAAGTTCCCAAATCTTTAATGGCAAATCTATTGTGTAGCAGAATTTTTAGCTTAGAAATTGCATTTTGATCATCACCAGTAATGACTATATCATCAACATAAATCAGCACAACAACAATACCGGAGTTACTTCTTTTAACAAACAAAGAAGGATCGGCATTACTTCGTTTCAGCCCATTCAACATAAGGATAGAACTAAGCTTAGCATACCAAGCCCGTGGAGATTGTTTAAGCCCGTAGATTGCCTTTTTTAATTTACACACTAAACCAAACTTGGCCTCTTGCGGATGCCCAGGTGGGATGCTCATGTAAACTTCTTCTTTAAGATCACCGTGCAAGAATGCATTTTTGACATCCATTTGAAACAATTTCCAGTCTTGATTGACGGCAAGAGAAATGAGGACCCGGAATGTGTTCATCTTTGCAACAGGCGCAAAAGTTTCCTGGTAATCTACGCCATATGTTTGTGTGAATCCTCTAGCAACAAGTCTGGCCTTATGCCATTCTAAGGAACCATCACTGTTGTATTTATTTTTGTACACCCAACGACATCCAACAGTTTTCCTTCCTGGAGGTAGCTTAACAATCTCCCATGTGTTATTGTCATCAAGAGCTTGCAGCTCATCTTGCATAGACTTCCTCCAAACTGCAATGGAGTTAGCTTCTTTAAAAGTCTTAGGTTCTTGATTATGATCAACAGTACTCAAGAAAGCTAGGTGAGACTGAGAAATATTATTATAAGACAGGTGTGCCTGTATAGGATAAGATGTAGCATGATAAGTGAAGAAATCTTTCATTCGCTCTGGAGGACGAGTTGCTCTACTCGATCGTCGAGCAGCTTGAGGAGATGTGGGGATTGGTGGTGCTTCAGGAACTTCTGCATCATGATTAGGAACAACATCCTCATTGGTAATGGTGGGAAGCGGAACCGGGTGAGACATAGACTCCCCCTGTGGCCGACTCCCAGAGTCAACACAAGCTGTAAAAAAAGATTCAGATTCCACAAAATGGACATCACGTGAAACAACAATTTTACGAGTGACTGGATCATAACATATGTACCCTTTCTTAGTGGAAGAATACCCAAAAAATACACACCGAGTAGAGCGAGCTTCTAACTTATCTCTGTGTATTGCTTGCTGGTGCACATAACAAACACATCCGAATACCCTCAAGTGTGAGATGTCAGGTATCCTATTTTTGAGTATCTCCAATGGTGACTTGAACTTAATAACACGGCTGGGAAGACAGTTGATTAAATATGCAGCGGTCAATACACCATGAGACCAATATTGTTTTGGGACCTTTGTTTGAAACATAAGGGCCCGTGCGGTTTCCAGGATGTGTCGATTCTTTCTTTCGGCCACCCCATTTTGTTGTGGAGTTCCGACACAACTTGTTTGATGAATAATTCCTTGGCTTTGAAGATATTCTGAAAAAGATCCTTTAACATATTTGGTACCATTATCAGACCTAAAAGTTTTAATTTTAGCACCAAACTGATTAAACACCATAGTATGAAAATCTTTGAAGACAGAAGTCACTTCAGTTTTTGATTTTAACAAGTATAACCATGTAGCACGAGAAAAATCATCAATGAACAACACAAAATATTTATATCCATCATAAGAATCAATAGGCGCAGGTCCCCATAAGTCGGAGTGAACTAATTCAAACAACTCAGTAGACATAGAAGACGAATTGACAAAAGGTAAACGCGTTTGTTTAGAAAACTGACAAACATCACAGACATCAGAATCAACAGAAGCAGAGGGACAAAGTCTTGACAAGATACGGTTGGATGGATGTCCAAGCCGTTTATGTAAAGTGTGACTTTCAATTACACTACTGGCATGATACGCCTTATTGCAGGAGTTTAGAAAGTAAAGTCCATGTGAGTATGTTCCTTTACCAATCGTCTTCTTCGACTTTCGATCCTGAAAGATGACAGATGTTGGAGAAAATATGACATCACAATTTAAAGAATTAGTAATTTTTCCAACAGACATAAGTTGAACAGGAAGGATGGAACAACCAGAGCATCAGATGGAGCATTATGAGAAAAGAAACTAATTTTACCACTTCCTAAGGCTGAAACAGTAGTTCCATTTGCAACAGAGATATCATGCTTATCAGTTTTTGGAATAAAATTGGTTACTGAAGAAGGACTATTGGCCATATGATCTGTAGCTCCGGAATCAATAATCCAGGAATTAATTTTGGAATTGGAAGTAAGATAAGCATGAAGATTACCTGACACGTGAGAGGAAGTGGACGGACTGTTGCCAGAAGAGACAGTCTTACTGAGTTGTTGAAGAAG
Source organism: Sequoia sempervirens (assembly GCA_007258455.2). Lineage (NCBI taxonomy): Eukaryota > Viridiplantae > Streptophyta > Pinopsida > Cupressales > Cupressaceae > Sequoia > Sequoia sempervirens. The sequence goes on from VDFB02344764.1 coordinate 11,775, forward strand.
ATGACCCAACTGATTGATTGAAAGAAGACGTCTCGGCTATAGCAGCATGATCCTTCCGACCCTTGTATTCAGATTTGAGATGTGGATATAATTCCCAGCAACGATCCTTGGTATGCCCAGTTTTCTTGCAGTGATCACATTGATAGAGTTCCTTCTTACCCTTGTAGCGAGAAACATTCTTGTTTTTGTCGGAAAAGTGAGGCTTTCTTTTATCATCCTTTTCAGCCAACAAGGACATTAGATTCAATCTTCTCAGCACAAACACCAAAGAAGAGTGGGTAATGTGGCATCCATCAGATCAGTGCCTTATGTATTCATACTCAGTTTTAGGCTAAGTAGTGAGAAAATTTTATCCTCCTCACTCGTTTCAAAAGAGTTTAGGCATCGGTGTGGATGATACAGTTCAATTGTCCCATAGTTTTAAGATTCCCAAGATGTTCACTAAAGGTTTTCTCACCTTGTTGGGCTGCAGCAATTTCAAGAGTGAGTTCAAAAATACGACAGCATTATTTTGGTTCCTATATAATTCAATGATTAATCCCCAGCCTTTTGCTGAATTAGAAAAAGTGAAAATTTTGGCAATATGAGTTTCCATCGAATTGAGTAACCATGATTGAACAAGCTGATCATTGGATATCCAATCCTCATATCCTGATTCAGTAGTTTGAGGACACGTTTTATCACCATTAATGAAACCAAATTTTTTCTTGCCACCAAGCGACAAAGTGACAACTCTAGACCATGCTACATAATTGATACCATTTAACGGAACTGATGAAAGTCTCCAACTGGGATTCGAATCGAACTCAACCATGAAAAGAGCAAGAAATAAGTCATAGAAAAAAAACACTTACAATGAAAATCTCCGCAGCAGATTCAGAATACACCAGATTTCTGAGGCAGATCACAGGCAGAAGAGATACTCAAAAAAATGGACCAAAGAGTTGTTGCAAAGCAAAAAATGTGCCCCCTTCTCTGGTAAATGTCGCTGCAAATTTGAGTGGGACGGAGATTTGATGCCAAGACGTAGTCAATAACCTCCTTAAACCACATGCTTTATGCAAAATCGTGCGCCCTTCTCTGGTACGCTGTAGATTTGAGTAGACTACGCTCTTCTCTGGTAAATATCACTGCAGATCTGACCTTGATGGAGAGAACCCGAAATCGCGCCGTACAGGACAGGATCGCGGGTTTTAGAGGCTAGAAAAATAGCTCAGGAACAAAAAACGGAAGTCGCACCCAAATGAAGACACAAAAAACAAGCCTAGAGAATGATTAAATTCGCACGGCCAGCGCCCAGAAGCTGATCAAAATCGCGCGACTAAGAAAACCCTCAAAAAAGACAATAGAAAAAACCTTCGTTCTTCCAGAACGCATACCAGAAAAGCAGGCAAACGGCTCGAAACAATGACCTACTCTGATACCATGAAGAAACTACTCAAAGAACATACAGATAATCAAATAACACAAGATGTATGTGGTTCGGCCATAGCCTACGTCCACTGGAGAAGGGAGAGAGGGTATTATTATTCATTGTTGTGTCTAGAGATTACAAAAAATCTACATATAAAGAGTTACAACAGCCTTAATTAGGCAGGCACAGATTAAGATGAATCCCACAATTCATGCATTCTCCATAAATAGCTCAAGTAACCAACACATATAGATAGTTACAAATCCCGCAAATCTCTCGAATCTATCTTCTCCAACAGTTTGGATGCTCAAGTATTACCAAATGACAATATTCAACCCATTTGTAGGGTGAGGATTCACCGCCTACAACACCTAGACTTCCCCAACAATTTGGAGTTGATGGCACTAATGCTTGGGAGGTGGTGTAAAGGAAAAAGAAAAAATTGAGCAAAGGTATGGTAGCCTACCACAACATGCATCTATGCCCAGGCTCTAAAAGCAATTAAAATTCACCGAAAGAGAATGGGGATTGTCAACAAGTGTAAAGTTAAGGATAATCCTGGTCCAAATTTGTTGTTTTGGAGTCTGTATCTGGTGTGTTAGGCTTGTTGATATGCCATTTTTTAATCTTTGTAATGCTCATACTTAGGAAGGGAATAGAAAGGCCGAATGGGATGGGTTTTTGGCTCCAATTTTGTCATTATGGAGAAGTTTATTTCTCGAGAGTTAGTTTTATCTCCTCGCTCTCTATAATGTTCATATTTTGTCCTGATTAATATATGGGTACAACCCCCTAGACTACTTTTATGGATCAAAAGAAATATTATGTTTCATTTCTCAGTGGAATTTCAATGGTTCTTGCACACTAGTATTTGATATTTACCAACATAGAGACCTAAATTGGTACAAATCATGGTGTGATTCTCAATACTCATAAGCCAACCTTTACAATTCCTAGAAAAATACTTTTATAGACAAAGAAGCAACTCAAGTTGGACCTAGGAATGACATTTAGAAAATGTTGGGCCCTTTGATTTTGTAGCTAAATGGACATGAAAGAGTATGCCATGGTATCTTTTAAACTCTTCAATATTTCCCACATTTAGGTAAATTTAAAAATGGTTTTCCAATTTTAGTTGCAATTATCATGCAACATTTTTCCCTTTTTTAAATTTTGTTTACTAGCCTTTTCCTCACCTTGTAGGTGAATGAAATGACTTCCTAATACCAATCTCTTCACTTGCAACTAAAAATTCAACCTACATCAAATATTTTGTCAAATTTAAAACATTCATATAGCATTTTTATGATCACATACTTTCTACATCCTTCAACATACTTTAATGATACTAGTTTATTTGAAGAATATACATGTGCCATTTTATTGAGTTGCGGCATTTCAAATCTAAGATGACATCTTTTAGAATTGAGTTAGGATGTTTTCACTATGTGCAAAGAATTTTCAATCATTTCCATATGTGAAAAACCTCTATTGTATATTTTGAAGCTTATACAAGGCATTTAAAACCATCTTTGGGCATGCAAAACCTTCATAACTCATTATATTTAATATTGGGTATTTTAAATCATGCAAATGCATCTTAAATCATGTAGAAGCATTTTAAAACACTCTCATATGTGGGAAAACTATTTTTGGGTATTTTTCCATTCCATAGAGAATTTTTAGCGTGCTTGAGTGTCCTTTTTGTGTTGAGACTAATTGATAAAATGCTTGATAATTGTTTTATTATATTAAATACAACAACAATTATATAGGAAGGTATAGTTACATAATTGCTAAAAATTTGCATAACTAGCAACCATAACTATTTGTAAACTAAACAATAGTTTAAATATTATACTACAAATATATACACTAGCATTCCCCTTTTTATTACATTTTAATTGCAAATGAACTCTTGAAACTAAATTTCATATTTTTAAGAGACCCCCCTTTAATTTACATAACAAAGATTGTTGAATACATAAAATAAATATGCATTCTTGAGAAGATTTTTCTTTGAAAAAGTAATCTCAAATTAAGTGGAACTCCATCAAGCTACCTCATGACCCTTGAAATGGTGTAGCTTCAAGATGAATTCCAAAGTTCTCTTTTCTTCACACTCACAAACTACAAATTCTCAAATTATAGGATAAAAGTCCATATTGATCTTTGCACTCATAGAGCTCCATCAAATTGTTGCTTGACCCTCATAAGGGTATAACTATTAATCACAATCTCATGAACTTGTTGGATAGTTATCCAGTGAGTTTCAACACCAAATCCCTTACCTGTCTCCAAAAATCAAACACAACAATATATTTATTCTTCAAATCCATTAGCATCAGTGAGGAAAGCTAAAAGGAAAGAAAAATAGAAAAGAAAATTCTTCTCATGCAAAGTATCATCTCAAAGTGAGAAGCTAACTTGAAATTATGAAGTGTCTTTGAGCCTATAGTGCCTCTAGCCTCCAATAGTGAAGGCTCAAAGTACAAATTCATTCTTAGTACCTTAAAAAAAATACTCATTAACAGAAGCATCATCATGTAGTGAATCTTCATCCTTAACATAGACTAAATTAGCTTCATTTGTTTGATCTTTGAGTTTTCCTTTAAGAACATCACTAGCTCAAATTCTACAAGACCAAGCTATGTGACCCTTTTTCTTACAGTAAAAAAAATAATTTCTTCTTTGTTTGTACTTGATCTTGTATTATTTTTTTTTATGAATCTAATGCATTCTCTTGTTGAGAATCAAATTTTGTTTCTTTTATACTTGTTCTCTTTTGTTTTTGGTAACAAAAGTAGGAGAAAGGGCCCCTAAACCCAACCAAAAAACACGAACAAGGCCTATAGGCCAACAAAACAACACAAAAAAACAATAAAGATGCAAAACCAACTAGCACCTTGCAGCAAGACCAACACCAAACATCCAAAAATAGTAGAAATTATGTACACCAACAAAAAGCAATAGTCCTAAAGACATAACCAAATCTAATTGATCAAGGGGCACATAGGCCCAGTAATAACAAAGATCAAGAAACCAAAAAAATAGACCCAAAAGACCCAAATTACTCTTTCTGATAGTAGATTAGGTTTCATTCTTGCTCTAGTTTTTCCAACACCTCATTGCTTTGTTCCATAGATCCGATCATTTCTTTGTCCAGTTGCTCCTCAATAGCCTAAGAGGCTTTCCTCTTCTAATGGCCTTTTCTAGCTTTATTTTAACCACTCACCATGCCGAAGCTAGCCTTTCAGATAATGCCCAAAGTGATTGTTGTTAACTTATTGAAGGTCTTGTCCATCTTATGCACTTTGTACTATAGTTCTTGGAATTGTGTAACATAAAAATCAAGGGACCTGTCATTATCCTGCATCTCCTTGACCCTTTCCTCCATAGGCTGTTCATCCATCCCTTTCGTGACTTCTCTTACCACTTCATTGACTTCACATTCAATATTCAAGAGTCCTTCCACTTCCTTGTCCTTCGAATCTTTGACCACCGGTTGGTCATCACCAACCATTTCTTCATCCTATTCACTTCTAACCAAATCTTCAAGAGATCTTCTCCCAAAACCATTGACAACTCCTTTTTACTCAGATTATTGGTAGGTGGAGCTTCATCTTCAGGGTCATCCCCAGGTTCTTCGAAGTAAAGTTACTTGTTCACTCTTGTTATGCTAAAAGGGCTGAAGTCATATCTTCGAAGGTTTAAGAAGTCATTTCATTGATCATAAAAATAGCACTATTGTATTTCAATGGAAAAATGTTTAACATGATAGTGTTAGCATCATCATCATTAATTGGAGCCTTGAAGTTTTTTATTGTCTAATGAGAGACCTCATATTACTTATGTGATTTTGCATTGTTATTATGTCTTCTATTTTAAACTTGAATAATTGATGTTTTATGGAAAACTATGCATGAAGTGTTTTTTCTCCAAACAATTTATTTAGATTATCCAAAATTCCCGCTAATGTGACACCACATATTCTCATATTACTTATGTGATTTGACATTGTTATTATGTCTTCCATTTTAAACTTGAATAAATGATTTTTTATAGAAAACTATGCATAAGTGTTTTTCTCCAAACAATTTATTTAGATTATTTATTTATGTGATGTAATTCAGAGTTGAAAGACCAAAAGCAATAATAGTTTTTGAATTATCATCTTTACTATTGCAATCCAATAACTTATTTTTATGTGTAACTGGTTTTCCTTTTCTATTTACTATTTCCCATAACTTTTTATTTATTAATTGCATTTGAATTTTCAATCTCCAAACATAACAATTGAATCCAAAATACTTTTCTAATAGAATCTCCATTTAAAAATTCTAACTAATACCAACTTTATCACTTCAAACAAAATATATCAATCACGCACAATCTGCAACTCCTTCCAACCACAGTGACTCTTCAAGCCCAAATTCGAAGGAAGAAATCTACAATTATATGCCAAGATCCATCGAAGAAATTTACAATTGTATGCCATGATCCATCAAGTTACTGACTTGAATACCTTGAATAGCAGCTTGTTCCAACCCAATGCATATCAATAATAACATTTCAAATAGTTAGCGTAGTCGGTATCCCATCCTGCTAAAGGATAAGTGATCCTCTATTTGCATAGCACAGGCAATTACCCTTGAGAACGTGTTTTCTACATCATCAATTGAGGGAGCCTTACTCATAGTCGCTCATCTTCGAGCCCTACACAGACATTCTTACAGTTTGGGATACTTGAAAGAATTCAGCGCTTCACCTCACTTAGCTAGGTAAATATCATATTTCACTCTCTCCCATAAAAACCTTGAAATGTGAAATAAAAAGCTGGAAAGATTTAAATATTCAAGGAACCTGATGATTATAATCTGAAATGCCTTTTTATTTGTAAATGGACAGCGAAAACATCTACATTGTTGTTTCCATGCGCGATAAAAACAACAAGAATCATTGGCTCGGCTTTGTGCCCAACAACAATCTTAGGAAGGTCGACATGAAATGCAACCCTGTCAACGCCTTTATCATTGCGATCCTGAGTAGTTAGAGGAGCCATGTCTTTGATCTTTCAACTACTCTCATAACGATATAACAGATACAATGCTCAATGATCCTTTTATTAGAGCAAATGTAACAACATTTATACAGGGAGATATAGTTTTATAACTGCCAACAAAACTACATAACCAGTAACCATAGTCATTGGTAAACCAAATAGTAGTTTAAACAATTTAATACAAAAACATCTCTAACAGAGATGTGAGGAAGGAAGAATTTTTTTGGGAGATGTTAGATGTTAGATCCCTCTTTTCTTTCAATTTATAATCTTACAAACTCACCTGAACACCCCACCACATGCCTCCGTTATATTCCAGCTCCCAATCTCATCTTACCGCAACTTGGGGATGAAGGATCTTTTCAAAGTTGTGCTGGAGAAGAAATATGTGATGAAATATGGAGTACCCACCTAGCATTAATCTACTATTCACTCATAATTTTTTTTTGCAGGGGAGAAATCAATAAAATCAAACCCTTTAACCGTTTAAAATTTAGAGTGACTTAGCATCTAGTTCCTTATTTTTTTATGCCTATCTTGTCAAAGTTTTTGATTGCAAAGAAAACACAGAGTTGTTGCTCTGTTTTCCAATCAAACTAAAAATACACAAACAAGTGTCGAAGCAAAAAACACAGGAGACAAATCTGGGCATGCAATATTTTCCTTTTTTGTATTAACTGAGATGGAAATGGAAATACATTAAAGATTAAACATAAACTACTGAAAGCAAAATCTAAGCTACAAACTTCAAACTTTTGGAAGCTTCATGAACTGCTCAACTAGACACACAGAAAAAACTTCAAGAGCTACTAGGAGCTCAACTAATAGGAGCTACATTGGGCTCTTTAGGAGAAAACACTACTCAAACACAAAACAACAAACAACTGTTGTTGTTCTAAACCTTCTTTGAATCACATAGAGAACAAAAGCATTCCGTCCAAACTACTATTGCTCAAGAATTCAACTTCTCCAACCGAGTTTTCTCAAATGACAGAGTAATCTGCTTTGATTCCCTTTGTCTTCCAAACATTCCCTCTCAAATTCAAAATCACCTACCAGCATTAAATTGGGAATTCAAAATTTTCTACCATATTTTTACTTTAGTGGCTATCAAGAGCTGTAGGGATAAAGATTCCAAAAACTATCGTTAAAATTGGGGGCTCCTGATAGGTAGGTGGAGTAGGGAATCTAACATGAGAGGAGGAGGCTTAGGAGCATTCAATTTTCCAGCACTCCCCCTTGGTCATGAGTCGACGAATATGATCAATCCTGATCTAAATCAACAATGCCCAATCTGCTCCTTAGGCACTAAAAATTGTCTTTGCTCAAAGGCTTGGTGAATATGTCTACTAGTTGCTACTCAGACCTGCAAAATGCCATTTTAATTTCACCATTCTCAACCAATTCTCTAATAAAATGATACTTGATTTCAATGTGCTTACTTCTTCCATGAAACACAAGATTTTTCATCCAGGCTATTGAGGAAACATTGTCACAAAAGATTATTGTTCCATCCTCTTGTTCTTCCTTCAAATTTGCCAAGATTCTTCTCAACCAAATAGCTTGACATGCTACTGCATTCGCTGCTATATACTCAGCATCTGCTATAGATAGGGAAACTATGGGTTGTTTCTTGGAATTCCATGAATTGACTCCTAAACCCAAGTGAAACACATACCTTGATGTGCTCTTCCTATCATCCAAGCTTCCTACCCAATCACTGTCTGTGTATCTAACTATCCCAAACTCTTTTTTTTTGTGTACAAAATGCCATATCCTTTGGTGCCATTCACATACCTCGGAATTCTTTTACCTACTTACCAATGGGCGTCCCCTGGAGTCTCCATAAACCTAGAAATAAGACTCACACTATGCATTATATCAAGCCTAGTTGTTCTTAAATACATTAAGCTTCCAACCAAACTCTTAAACATGGTCAGATCCACATTGTTGTTGCTATATTCCTTGCTTAACTTTAGATCTATGGTTGTTGGTGTTGAGGTAGGCTTTCTTTCAAGCATTTTAAATCTCTTCAATATCTCATTTGCATATTTTTCTTGAGAGATAAATATACCATCATGCATTTGTTTTACTTCTATGCTTAGAAAGTATCTCAAGGGACTTAAATTTATCATTTCAAATTCTCTTTTCATGGCCTTTTTAAAATCAACAATAAGGAAATCATCATCCCTAGTAAAACCTAGATCATCAACATACAAGATAATAATCAAAATCTTACCATTTGCTACCTTGATGTAAAGAGTGGACTCACCATCGCTTTTGTTAAATCCATTGTTCATCAAATATAAGTCAATCCTACTATACATGCCCGTGGAGCTTGCTTCAGCCCATAAAGATCCTTCTTTACCCTATACACCTTGTGTTCTTGACCTTGGACTTCATATCCGAATGGTTGCTCCATATAAACCTCTTCTTTCAACACTCCATTAAGGAAGGAAGACTTCACATCCATTTGAAACACCTTCCACTTGTGCTGAGTTGCGATTGCTATGACTGCCCACATGGTCTCCATCCTTGCAATAGGGGAAAATGTCTCATTATAATCTCTTCCAAACTGTTGTTTGTACCCCTTGATAACTAATCTTTCCTCATGCCTTTCTATTATTCCTTTGGCATTACGTTTGGTCTTGTAGAACCATTTCACCCCAATAATTTTCTTATTGGGAGGAAAATCAGTTAACACCCATGTGTCATTTCTCTCTATTACATCTATCTCCTCATCCATGGCCTCACAACATTTCGCCTCTTTCATGGCTTCCTTAAAATAAATCGGATCACTATGAGAAAACAATGCAAAATTCACACTCATCAAATTCTTCATCATACCTTTCATTCTAGTAGATCTCCCTTAGAATCTTGGTCTTCTTTGGCATTAGGGAGGCAAGAGTGGGGTCTAAATTTTCACTACTACTACTACTCTACTAAACAGGCAGGTTCAGGAGCTATCAGGAGCTCTCAAGAGCTCTTCTGAAGCTCTTAGGAGCTCTTCAGGAGCCAATCTTCTAGCTATCTTTGGCTGCTTGCCTTTCTATCTACTCACTTCAAGAGCTTCCAAGAGCTATCAAGAGCTTTCAGGAGCTCGATTGGTACCTTCAGAAGCCAATCCTCTGGCTTACTATAACTATCTTCCTTATTATCTTATTGACTATCTTCCCACTTTAGGAGCCCTCAGGAACTGTCGGGAGCTTTGAGTAGCTCTTTCAGAGCTTTCAGGAGCTCAACCAATGCTTTTAGGAGCTTCTACAAACTCTTCTTCCTATTTTGTTTTTGCTTCTTCAGGAGTTGTCAGGGGTGGTCGGGAGCTGTCAGGAGCTGTCAGACCGTCCCAAGATTCTTCTTCTAAGAACTCCACATCTCTGCTAATGATGATTTTCTTGGTGACTAGGCTATACAACCAATAAGATTTGCAATCTTCACTGTAGCCCATGAAAATACACTTTTCACCCTTGTCATCCAATTTCTGCCTCTTTTCTTTGGGCACATGTGCATATGCTACACACTTGAACACTCTTAAGTGCTCAACCGTCCATTTGCATCTTGTCCATGCCTCTTGAGGTATCTTGTCATGCACTGCTTTGTTGGAATTCTATTTATTAGATAAATAGATGTTGCTATAGCCTCTCCCCAATATTCAGTTGGGAGCTCCTTTGCTTTCATCATGCTCCTTACCATCTCCACAATGGTCCTATTCTTCCTTTCAGCCACTCCATTTTTCTATGTAGTATAGCTGGCTATTGGCTGCTTCTTGATGCCATCTCGCTTGTAAAAAATTACAAAAAAATTAGAGGTATACTCTACTCCATGATCTAATCTTAGGACCTTAAGCACATGTCCACTCTCTCTTTCAACCTAGGCCTTAAAAAGTAAAAACTTATCAAATGCTTCAGATTTATGTTGCGAAAAGTAGACCCATGTCTTACGGCTGTAATCATCAATAAAGGTCATAAAAAACCTTTTTTTACCAATAGATATGATTTACATAGGGCCTACCAAATCCATGGGCAACAACTCCAATGGTGCTATTTCTCTTGTAGAGTTGCCCGATTGAAGGGTTCCCTATGTTGCTTTCCTAAAATGCAAGCCTCACATCTAACATTAGGCTTTACTATCCTTGGAAAACCATCAATCATTTTGTTCTTAGACAAAATACTTAAACCAACATAGCCTAAATGTCCATACCTGAGATGCTATAGCTTGGAGGGGTCTTAAATGGTGCTCTTGAGAGCTATTTGATGTACTATTGTACATTTTCCATTCATGAGAGGTGCAACAATGGACTGAGATGAGAAGCACGTCTCAATTTTCAATGGAAACATCTAGTTCTTTGTCATTTGAACTACTACAAATACCTTTCTCATGTCATTCTTATCATAAATGACACATTGACCCTTTCCATTAGCACTTTGTATCCATTTTGGATTAGCTATCCAACACTTATGAGGTTATGCTTTAACCCAGGAGCAAGAAATACATTTTGTATTTCCTTCTTCTCACCTTGCTTGGTGCGGATCATAATAGATCCTCTTTCCACAATTGGAACTACTCCATTGTTCCCCATTCTAATTTCAGACTTTACATTTTTATCAATGAAAGAAAAGAGACTTTCATTACCACTCATGTGGTTGTTGCAACCACTTTCCAAATACCAGACTTTTCGGCTGACTTCTTCACCAATGTTGCACATGATGAAGGCTGTGGACTAGTTTCCTTCACCCACATTTGAATCAGCCACATTTGCATTTTGTTTTGACTGATCACACTACTTTGCCCAACATTCACTTGCATAATGGTTGAACTTATGATAGTAGTAGAATTCAACATTACTCTTGTCATTCTTTTGGTTTGAACTGCTATTTTTCTTGCCTCTTCGGGAGTTGGTCTGAGAGCTACTTGCTCCCTCTTGGATGTTTGTTCATCCTGAGCTTTTTTCTCCAGCATTACCATGTCTAGATCTTCCTCTACCATGTCTAGAGCTATTTCTACCTTTCCCCAGCCTCTTGCATTTGACTGAGCTTTAAAAGCTTGCTCTTGGGAGGAAGTAGCAGACCTATTTAGCCGATATTCATGGGTTTGTAGAGAACCTAGTAGCTCATCAATAGATAATGTTGTGAGATTTGTTTCCTTTTCAATGGCAATCACTACTGCATCAAACTTCGTGGGTAAGCTCTTGAGGATTTTTTCCACAATCCTCTAATCATCTATGATCTCAACATTCACTCTCAACTAGTTTACTAAACTTGAGAGTCTTGTGTGAAAAATAAAAATATACTCATTGTCCATTTCAAGAATCTCAAACTCTCTTCAAAATATTTGGAGCTTCACTAATTTAAGCTTGTTAGTCCCTTTATAATTGATCTAGAGGATTTCCCAAGCTTCCTTTGCATAGTTAGTCGTTGCTATTCTGGGAAAAATGGCCTCTATCAAGGTTGCCTCTATCAAACTCAATGTCTTAGCATCTTTCCTCCTCAACTCCTTTAGCTGGTTCTTCTGGTTGTTTATGAGCACAACATAGGCTACTAGGTTAGTTACATCATTGAATCCATTGACCAAAATCTCCCACAAATCATTGGCGACCATAATGGTCTTCATCTTCTTTTCCAAAACATCATAGTTATGTCCATTAAAGGATGGTGGTTGTTACCACCTCTTTCCTTCCTCTCCAACCATGTTTCCTACAGAAAAAAACTTAATACCCATAAAAAATAAATGTCCTAACTCACAAGGAAATGGGGCATATGGCTTTGATAGCATGTCAAAAATTTTGATTGCATAGAAAACAAAAAGCTACTGCTCTATTTTCTAGCCAAACTAGAAATACACAAACAAATGTGGAAGCACAAAACATAGGAGACAAATCTTGGCATGCAATATTTTTCTTTTTTGTATTAACTGAGCTAGAAATGGAGATACATTGAAGATTAAACATAAACTACTAAAAGTAAACTCTAAGCTACAGACTTCAAACGTCTGGGAGCTTCATGAATTGCTCAAGCAGACACATAGAAAAAAATTTAGGAGCTGCTAGAAGCTCAACTGACAAGAGCTACATAGAGGTCTTCAGGAGCAAACACTACTCAAACACAAAACAACAAATAGTTGCTGCTTCCTGAACCTCTATAAATCACAAAAGAAAAAACATTCCCTTCAGTTGCTACTTAGAATTTAACTTCTCCGTGAGTTTTCTCAACTGATAGAGTTTCTAAACATTCCTCTCAAATTTGAAATCCTTACCACCAGCATTAAATTGGGAATTCAAAATTTCTACCATATTATTTACTTAGGTGGCTATCCGCAGTGAGGGATGAATCCCAAAACTATCATTAAAATTGGGGCTCACGATAGGTAGGTGGATTGGGATGCGGCATTGAGTAGGAGGCTTGGGCATTCAATTTTCAACACATCCTTAATGGGACATAATGTTAATAATTAATGTTTCCAACCCACAAATTTAGTAAAATAGAATAATTAAAAATTGTTTCAATTAAAATTCAAATTGAGAATTAATAGTATTTTGCTTGGTTGAAATGATACGAATTAAATCATGAGTTCAAATTAAGTTTGAAATTCATGAAAATTTGTAGGGAGAATTTATATTTGCTAGATAATACTATATAATCATCAAATTTGAACAACAAACTCAAATTTGGGGCTCCTGTGCAATATGGCCTAGATCACAAGCACTCAACTTTTTTTTTGCCACAACCAGAAAACTCATCTAGTGATAAGAAAATGTAAACTAGAGATTGATAATAAATTATCAATACTTGTTACACTTTCAAAACTATGAAAAATTATATTTTGATGATGCTATTCAAACTCACTTGTAACTGCAAAAATACTATAACCGGGTCAAAAACTAATTTGATCACCTTGAATATTGAACTGGAAAAATTCTATGAATTATCAAGATCTTCTACCAAATATATTTTAGATACAATCTATAGATCTTGAGATTTTAATTCTAAATATTTTATGCTAGCTTACCATTCTAAACCCTAAAAATATTCTAAATATTCTTTCTCTACAAAATTGAGGGCTAATTTACCTAGGAAACAAGGAAGGAAAACAACTGCAAAAAAGGGCACTACATTTAAGTAAATAATATTTTAGTGACCAAATGCAACATAATGATAAAACTAGTTTATAACTAGTGTATGGATTATATTTTATATTTAATCAATAGAATAAAATTCTAAAACACAAAATTTGACAAGTGACCAACAATAAAATGAAATCAATTATTTTGCATATCCTAAAAGAAAGAAGAAAAATATTTTTTTTCTTTGAAAAGATATTGGAGATAGAACTAGCAAAATGTAACATGAACAATAGTGTAGAATACATAAATGTTCAAGCTTCCAACATAAATTTAAAATAGAAATGGTTCTAGAAGTCAAGCATAATTTAAAAGTCTAAAATTCTAATGAATATTTACAACTCCTACAAATTTGTTGAAAATGTTTTATTCTTAAGAATTTCAAGGTTCAAGGTTTGATTTCATAATTATATGTGCAAATTAGACAGAAAATATTATTTTGACTAGGATTTCTAGGTTTCATGGTTCGTTCATAATCTTACAACTCAAAAAAACTACAAGTAAAATTGTACTCTTAAACCAAGAAAATTTTGATCATTCTTAAAATTTGCATTCCTTAGAAAATTTTATGAATACTAAAGTACCTTAATAAGCCCATTTTAACACCAATACAAATATTTTTAAACAATAGAAAATAAATTTGATATTGAACTAAACAGCCAAAAAAATATAACCTAAACTTTGACATTCGTAAACCAAAAATATAGACATTAAAACAAAAGGAAAAAAGGAAATTAAAACAAGGGTCTATAATCTTAAAATAATAGATAAGAGAGGCATGTTATGGGGGGCAAAAAATAGAAAAATCACATTTCTCAAAAGAAAGGCAATAAAAATTCAAAATGTCTTTCAATGTCACCATTTCTTCATTTAAACATCCTAATACCAAATAGATCTAGGGGTTTGAGGGTATAATTACTAAATTTAATTAATTGGGACTATAGTGAAAAAATGCAACTTAGTTTATTAATATGGAAACTATGTTGTAGCCTAATAGAGTGTATCGATTATAATTTTATTTTTAATCTATACTCTTTAAACAATGATTTTACTCAAAAGGAGAAAATTCTAAGAAATAGAATCACACAATGGATTAAAAATCCTATGAAATCAAGTATTTCACTTAGCATAATATAAAAATAATAATTAAAAAATTAATGAAAATTTATGAGATAGAGAATTAGGAAAAGATAACATGAACAATAGTGTAGAACCCTGAAATGTCCAACTTTGACCTTAAATTCTGAATAGCAATGGTAGTAGGGAGATCAAACATAATTTAAATGTCAAAAATTCTTGTCAAAATAAACAATTGAATGAGATAGTACAAGGAAATAAGGAGTTGTGAGGTTTGAAAGTTTGTTTGCACTTGCAAGTAGTTAATTTTCATCAATCTTGAAGTTCAAGATTTTGTTACGTGTTTGTATTCTTGTAAATTAGTTATGGATGTCTAATGCTCTAATTAGTTAGGATTTGGGTTTTGAATGTAGATTTGCATCACCTATGAATTTGCTAAGAATGTATAGAAGTTAAGTATTTTGAAACTCAAGGTTTGATTGCATAATTACATCTATGTGCGTAAATTGATGAGAAAAGTCTAAGTTTCAATATCTAGTTAAAATTCTACAACTTAAAAATCACAAGAAAAATCTAAAGATTCACTAAAACTAAAATTTGACTATTAGACTAAGAAAATATTGATCAGTCCTAAAGTTTGCAGTCCCTAATAGGTTCACAAATACCAAATTACCTCAATATGACCATTCTAATATGCATCCCACTAGTGTTAGACTCTAGCAAACAACTTTGACATCGAATGATTTTTTTTTAAAATAATGCAACCTAAAGTTGACACTCTTGAACTAAAAATGTGAAGATGAAAATTAAAATTAAAATAAAGTAATGAGACTAAGGATATTTAATCTTAAAAATAAGGACCATAAAATAGAAAGATGATATTTCTTGAAATAAAGACAATCAAAATTCAAGATCTTTATTAATGTAATACATTCATCAATTATGAAACTAAATCCCTTATCGATTATATTTATTGTCATCACTCAATATTATTACATTAACTGATAAGTATGATTTATTAAATAAAAAACTATACTTATTTCTATAATTCTTATTAATTTAAGATAAATCAATCTTTTAAAAACTTATAACAATCTTTTAAAAAATCATTTTCCTTTTAGACATGTATGCAAGACAATAAAGAGAAACCAAATTGGTCTCTCTTAAAATGACCTCAACGCTACGCTCTAATTGACATCAAAATCAAAAGTGACATCGAAAACTAGGGTTATCATTTTTTTCTCATGTTCAAACATTTTTTAAAGAGTTGAGGCCGGCCATAGATAACGTGCAATTTCAAATGTGTTATTAATATGGAGACTGACCTTCTGAGATACGATAACATTGAAGGAAGGTTGCATGCTCTTTCCCTACTCAAACTTGTTGGCTTCAAAGAAACTCAGTGCATTCCAAATAGTTGATTGTTTGTCCGTGATATTTATATCTAGTCCATTTGACAAAAAGAAAAAATGAAGCTACAGTTTCAAATAATATAAATTTCAGTGCCACGAGGCAGATCCTAGAGCCATCGGGCAGTTTGACCATGGGCTGCTGGCCCTTTTCAGAACCCTCCCTGCACAAATAATGTAACTTTGTTAGCCATTTGCATAACAGACTGGTTGAGATGGCTAAACTCCATAAAATTCAGTTAGTCCGATTACTAATCGTCTGTATTAGTGCCTCCTCTTCTTCAATTCATGGGGCAGATGAAGGAGCTATTAGCTTTCAGTTTCCTCCCCAGACCAACATGACGGAGTCAGGAGATGCTTCCATTTCTGACCACGAAATACAGCTCACCAGGGATAAAATAAACTCCGGCCTAGACTTGAGCCTTGGATGGGTAGTTTATAGTGATTTCATTCCTCTGTGGGATAATTCTTCTCAAGCTATGGTAAATTTTTCTACCCATTTTCAATTCGTCATGTCTAAGGCCTCTGATAAAAAGGCGACAGGTGATGGACTCACTTTCTTCCTCGCACCTACTGGATTGAACATTTCGAACTCTAGTCCGGGAGAATATCTTGGCCTCTTTAAGAACACAACAGATGGAAATACATCGAATCAGATTGTGGCCGTGGAGTTCGACACATTCAACAATGGTCAATTCGATCCCGACGATAA
>VDFB02344765.1:0-35487 GCA_007258455.2 Sequoia sempervirens
ACCTCATGGAATGCAATGATTTCCAGATATGCACAAAATGGATTTGTTGAAAAAGCTTTAGAAACTTTAAAACAAATGCAACCAGCAAGTGCAATGTTGAATTGTAATGTCCCCAAAATTTGTGACGAAGTAACTTAATTAATTTAATTGATTAAGTTGTCCAAAAATTAATAATATTTCAAAAGGATGCCTTAATTGAATTTTTTAATTAAAATAAAAGAATAAATTATAAAGTCACTTAAATAATATTCTTAAAGTGACTTAAGTGAAAACAAAATATTATAAAGTCACTTTGGGAAATATTATAATATTCTTCTAGAAGCTTCTTGGGGGATCTTTCTAGAAGATCAAAGAGTTCTTTATAAGGAGCTGAGAGCTAGCCATTTGAGCATGCTTGGATTTCACTTCTCATTTTAGTTTGGAGAGAGCTTGAAGGCTTTGCTTGTCCGAGGGTTTGAAGACTCTAGGCTACCAGGTTTGGTTGTGAAATATCAACCCTAGGTGGAAGTTGTGGAGGAATCCATCCAAGGTTTCTATAAGTGCTTCATTGCAAATTTAATGGTCACTTTCAGTCACCAAATTTGAGGATTAAAGCTTGAAATTTGTTTGTCTGAGAAACTAAGTAATTTATGCAATAGTTCATGTATTATTACATGTTTCTGAATTATTGCAATAACTGATTTATTATTGCAAGTGTTTGATTAATTGCAATAGCTGCTGTATTTTTGCAATTCTGAATAATATTTTAAAAAGGGTAAAAGCAACGCATTGAGTATTTGAAGGGAAATAAATATATATGTTGCCAGAAGTATTATTCATTCGATAAATAAAGGAAAGATTATTAAATTCCATGCTGAGGCGTCGAAGTGGAGTCTGAATATTATAGTATATGAGACTATGATAATTATTTTAATAGTGGGCAATAATAGTTTCGGGCCTTGAAAAATATATTTGCCTTTGGGTAAATAATTATAATGTATGGATATATTTTATCGGGAAAACTTAGCGAGCTATGAAAATATTAATCTCTATTATTGTCGTGAGCACCTGAGACTTCATACGTGGGCTTCACAAGACTGAATCGATTCTTTTTGCATCACAACTGAGATCATTGCTTCATTTGGCCGATTTTGGTAAGAACTTGGTACATCCTAAAGGCGTCACCCATTGTAGAAACCTGGGCGTAGCTTAAGAAAGGATTACAACAAGATAGGGTCGTGGTTTTGGTGAGCTTTAAGCAGAAATAAAAAGGACGTGTTTTTCTGTGCAAGCCAATTCAACTTTCAGCTACTTGTGTGCATAGACGTCTCTATCAGACTTTGGAGAAGGCGTGAGAACTCATAAGTCTTGGTCGTTTGGCTTCTAGGAGTGGAGGCGAGTCAATAAGAAGCTGAGTCGTGGCCTTTAGGAGTGACGCCTGACCTATACAAGGCAAAACGTGGCCATTGGAGTATTAAATGTGAGATTCTATAGCATTTTGGGCGTTACTTCAATTTTGTGGGATCATCTTCAGGTCGGCATATGTTGCCGCTCATTATTTCTAGGCTATACTAGAGTTTCTTCTTCATTTCTGATTATTGTCACAATTTTCCCAGGTTTGAGAAACTTGTGCATTTTTATAATCTGCATTACATTGTCAAATCAAGTCATTGAAATTATTTTGTATGCCTTCTGGTATTAGCGTTTCATTATATTCAGGTCTGCATTCTCAAAAAAATGTATGGCTGTCACTGGGTCGACTTGAACAGCTGAGTCAAGTATTTTGAATAGAATCAGATTTTCCTCAACCCTTGTAATTCACTTCATGATGTAAAGGAAAGCAATCAGAATTTAAATGAGCATTTGCAAGATGCTGTAATAAGTTTACAATCAAATATATGATAAGGAGTTTGCATGACAATTGTTTGTAAAAAATGTCTATTGGCTGTACATGCTCATTTCAGGAAGATTGTAGCTACATCTTTATCTCAGTCATTGTAGAGTCATGAAACATCAAAAAATAAGCTTTGCATTTCTTCTCAAGGATTGCATTTGAAGAACTGAAGTATAGAAGCTTTGCATTTCACATCAAGTTAAGCATTTGAATAGTAGTTTCTTGCTACAAGTCTTGTAGAGTCAATACTCCATTGTATTCTCAGTCAGTTGCATCTTCTAGTAGCTGGTTACAGTTTATTCATGCATACTTTGTCTTCATAAAGAAAAACATTCAAAGAAATATCTTCT
The DNA here is from genome assembly GCA_007258455.2 of Sequoia sempervirens. Lineage (NCBI taxonomy): Eukaryota > Viridiplantae > Streptophyta > Pinopsida > Cupressales > Cupressaceae > Sequoia > Sequoia sempervirens. Next base: position 2,224 of record VDFB02344765.1, read on the forward strand.
ACATACAAAAAGAGGGTTGCAAGACAAGTGTTTGACAAAATTCCAAGACCACTCAAATTGAAAATTTAGAGCAAAATTGGTAAGGGTCTTTACATGAATCCTCCAACCATTGCCATTTTGAATTGGATGCAAATGTGCTTTTGGATACTGATACCTTGGTGCATGGAATAGAACAAGAATCTCCTCTTTGTTTGATGTCTCCAATGAGATTTGTGATAGGAACTAATAATAACAATGTTGATGTTACTACTGTTGGAAGATTTTCTAACATAATTCTACTAAATCAAATGAAAGTGTGAAAGATAAACCCATTCCTGGAAGGATCATCAACATTCTTGCATATTTGCAAGTGAGTTATAGGTATTACGTTACCACTTTACAGGTTAGTATGGACTCGTCAATTGCCAATACTAACCAAATGGATGTCTCAATAAAGCAACTAATTTTAAACTTTTTCACCTTGACATTTTTAGTCATCTTGCATTGGATAAATTTCACTTGAAGCATGTACAAAAGGTGCAAATTTCATTTGGGTTAGAAGTTTCAACAAAACGAAGAACCTAGTTGGAAGGTTTTTCTTGCTCCTATCCACCTCATGGGAAATGTATGGGAATGGTCCACTAGTTCAGTTAAATGCATGTGTACATACTATACAAATGTTTCTGTTGAAGTGATCAACCCAAGATCTTTAATATGCAACACCAAATAACCTCCGCAAGAGATAGAGAGAAGCAATAATGGAAGATGCTATTCCAGCAAACAAGAATTGCAATATGATACAATATGCAATGCTCAATATGCTAGAGATGCCTTTCTTATAAAGGCAAGGATGAGAGATAGGATAAGACAAGATCATGACAAGTGTCTTAATCCTATCACATGAGACAACTAACTCATAACTACCTAGGAAAGTGTAAAGTCTAGATAAGACAACTAATATCCTAAGCAAACTTAACATGTGAATTAAGTCCCCTAAGTCCCTAGTAAAAGAATCAACTAGGTACAAGACTTATTCACACCAACACCCCCCCTTAAGTGCAACTTAGGGAGGAACAAACCAATGAAAATATGCAAAAGATGCAAAAGATGGGTCCCGACAACAAGGCCTGATGAGGTACCCATGTACAAACAAAAAACCACTCATAAACAGACAAAAGGAGAAAAACCCTGTGGGAGAAAACTCCTCTCCAAAAGAGAGAAATGCAAGATGAAGAACAATGTCCCAAAGAATAGGAACATGAAGAACATCACTGAAGTAGGAAGAAGTTGCAAACAACTGTCGAAAGATGATTGCTATAGTGCTGAAACTAAACAACCTCCTCTACAAATAGGATGATTAGGATCAAGAAGACAACAATTTGCATGAGTGCCCCCAACGACACTACTCGAACAATGATCAGATGGCAACAAAAGCAATAACATCTGTCAATCGAAAATATAGATGGCACATGAATATGTACAAGTGACCCCAATGACACTACTCAACCAATGCAAGTTGAAAATACAGGTGCCAATAGTCTGAAGAACACTGATCAACTAAGGATCAAAGGTCGCCTCCACAAAACAGGAATGCAAGATTGTCTATATGGTAAATGCTCCATCTCACCGAAATGCATGTGTAACCAGCCGCTGCATTCACCTAGTACATAGGAACAAATATGAAATATGCTAACCAATTTTTTCGTTGAATTGCACAACACAAACCAACACTTGGCCAACTTGATTAGCATTAGCTCCAGTGTTCCACGGAGTCTCGGGGACGGGGACGGGGGGATGGCGGGGGACGCGTTTCCGAGAGGGGAGACGGGGGGCCTAATTTTGGGGACGTGGGGGGGACGGCGGGGGGACGGCGGCAGGGGGGTGGCGGGGGGTGGCGCTAAAATACATATAGTACTTGAAAAATTAGTTATAAAAAGATGTATAACAATATAATTACATAATTGTAGAAGCCTAGGAATAAGTAAAGTTAACTATAAATATTTTAAATTTAAAATCAGTATTAGGCTTCAGAAAATGTGGAACTCGAAGCATAGTTGTAGGCAAAATATCAATATCAGCCTATCAGGCTTCAAAAAATGTGGAAGCATAATTGTAGGCATGTGAAATTTCAAATTTTTGACAGTATGCCTCAAAGAGATGTCATCTCATGGAAATATGGAATGCAATGAATCAGAATTATAAATATGATAAATCATAAAAATAATAAAATTTAAATGATTTTTAAATTTAATAATTTATAGTTTTATTTTTAGTTTTTTAAATTTTTACAGGCTGAAGAGGTGTTACAGTTTTCGTTTTTCTAGTTAATACAATTATTTAATAGGAAAAACTATTAACTAAAGAGTAATATCTAATGAATAATAATATTACTATTATCATTTGACACTTGACAGTAATATTATTGTCATTTGATAATAATATTATTTTTATCCTCAACATTTGAATAATACTAATAATTTGGAAAAAAAATATATAAAAGACAATTAATAAAGAAAATAGCCATCTAACAAGAACAAAATTTTATTAACATTATCTAAATATTAACATTGTCCTATTATCAATTTACTATCAATATTGACTAAGCTAAGCATTAAAATGAAAGAGAAAGGAAAGAGAACAAAAAGAATATTATCTAATATTGTAGAAATAATGGTAAGAATAATATTAACCTCGATTATAAGAAAAAAACCAATTACGATATATAAAAAATTACCTTTGATTAAATAAGTATAATCTTCGTTTATATGATATATGAGAATATAATCTAAAATTAAGAAAGACCAAATAAAATATTATTATTATATTACTATTGATAAAAAAATTTCTGGGGGGGTTGGGAATGCTCGCGCCGGCTCAGGGAATGCACTGGGCGCGGGCTTTGCAGAAGCCCGCGGGCATCTACAAAGCCCGCGCATAGTGCATTCCCTGGGCCCGCGCCCAGGGAATCCACTGTGCGCGGGCTTTGTAGAAGCCGCCCAGGGAATGCACTGTGCGCGGGCTTCTGCAAAGCCCGTGCCGCGCCCAGGGAATGCACTGTGTGCGGGCTTTGTAGAAGCCCACGGGCTTCTGCAAAGCCCGCGCCCAGTGCATTCCCTGCGCCGGCATTCCCAACCCAAGCCAAGCACAAACAAAATAAAAACAAATAAAACAAATAAAAACTAGAAATGATTCAATGAAAACAAAAAATGATAAATGAAAATCTAACCTGGTGGTGGAAAAAGCCCGAAAATTCAGAAAACTTCAAAACCCTGCTCTCAAAGTCCAGTCCACTTCAATCTCAGACTCCAAGCTCTTACGGCAGCTCTTACCCCAGGCGCACAACATAAAAAATGACCAAAATATCATTCTAAAACATTATAGTTTATACCATGTCAGGGAAACGTCTCCCTCATGGAAGGAAACGGCGGGGGGACTTGGAGACGGCGGGGGGACGGCGGAGGGACGTTTCCCAGGCGTCTCCCCGTCTCGGAAACGTCCCCGTCTCGGAAACTCCATGTTTTTTGGGGGGGACGCGTCCTCGTGGAACTATGGTTAGCTCCAATCAAAACCTCTAACAAAACAACTCTAACTAAGAATGCGCCCTAAAACCACTTAAGGAAGAGGGGCGGTCATATGGTCAGAGGATCCCTATACTTCAACTTGATACATAATGGAATGTTACTAAACTAAAACAAACTCAACGTCAAGAATGTGCACTCAAGATCCCAGTGAGGGCGAGGTGCTAACATATGACGGATAACCAGCCATAGGAATTCATACTAACTAATTCTTCTGCTGCGACAGGCATCCACTTAAGAGTGGGGATTCACCACTTGAGAGTGGGTATAAGAGTGATACAAATTCAATTATCCACACCGGCGGTAAACCATCTAGGGGTACTAATGTGAAATTAAAGAAAGAATTGCAGCAATAAAGGACTGGAACAGTACTACTGTTTACAGTCTTACAATATGGAAAAAGAGCTGCAAATTACATGAAAATTACAATAGATTCAATGTACCATGATACTGGATGATTCCATGTTAGACATCAACAATAAATGTTGAAGAAAGGACTGAAGATTCAAACTTAGACAAGTCTGATGTAAAATAACAATTCTGGAAATAAATAACCAGCAACTGTGAAACCAATTAAATACTCATAACTTCACCAAATTACCTCTGAATTGAGTGATGTCTTTTGCAGAAGCCTTCTAGGAGGTAGGCGCCCAAAAACAGATCACAAAACAGCACCAAAACTCAGCATATAATTCAAGCATGAATTCCAATGCTTTCAAGAATGGCGGCCCTCCTTGAGGGGCGATTTTGTCATTAAAAATCAGCAACTCAAAACAAAAATCTGAAAACTTGTGGAAGGGGTCACCCAAAGCATAAAAATCAGATGATGTTAATGCAGCCTATGAGCAGAGTGTTTCAATTCATGAAACACACAAGTTGGATTTACAAAAAAGCTTTGTTGAAAATTATGCACTTGAGAAAGATGTTTGGTTTGAGCTTGTTGCAATTGTCAAATCAATTAGATTGTCTTCTGGATTATAACCCACTGCATGGAGGTAATCATGAGAGCAGTCGATTGATGCTTTGTATTTTGTCATTAAAAAGTTATTTTCATCAATGGAAGCATCATAAGAAGGATAAAGCCATCCATGCACGTCTACACAGAAGAGTATGGGATCCAGGGGCACCATTCAGTTATTGGGCATCACGAATAAAGGGCTGTCCTACTTTGTTGGTACGGGAATTTTTAGGGTCTAGCTTGAGGACAGCAGTTGTATGGATGGATTGGAGAGGTTGGGATCATTACTTCAGTGTTGGAAGTTGGCATAATGATGAGACATTATCATCATATGACATTGGAGGTACCTTTTACACCATCATAGGTATGGATTTCAGTTTGCTTGGTGCTGTTCCAATTTATATTAGTAGCCTAGAAGGGGTTAGTATGTTATTTTATGCACCTGTGACGGGCATCTCTCACATCTAGAGGAGATCTTTCAGAATGGTATGGATAGGGGATGAGGATGACACTATGAGAAGCATCTATCTCTTCATTTTCAATGGATTTGATGAATACAAGGGTTTGGTATTGTTAATGAATGATAGCTTCGGTCAGATATGAATGACGATTGCTGTAAGCATCATCGTCATTCATACTTGATCAAAGTTTATCATTTATATTGAAATATTTCTGAAAAAAAACATTTAATCGAATTTATGAGCATACATATAAAATTCGAATTATATATATGATGTTATATTCTGCATTTCATTAATCGGAATTTACTTACTCATCCGCCACCTTGTAGAAGGGTATATATGAGTTATACTAAACAATGATAAACGACTTTATCATAAGCTGCGCCCTAAGGGACATGTCCCATGAGTGGACATGTCTCCACTTGTGGAGACACGTCCTCTCATGAGACGTGCCTCTTAGGGGCGGGTCTCCTCTCTTATTTATGGCGGATCCTTCTTTGATATGCAAACATAGAAATCGAATAATGTTCTGCAATCAGCACATTCAAAATAAGAAATTCAAATCTGGAAATTGAAAATCTGAACATAGAAGTTTGAGTAGTATTCTTACACTTAGAATTTTCATAAGTCCCTTAGTCTCCCAATTTGATTGAAGATTTGTTTACATTTACATGGTATTAGAGCCAAGTTGTGTGAAATCAAAACAAATCTAAAATCAGTTTGCTCTAGAAAATTCGTATTTTCTAAAATCAAATTCACATCACATTCTTCATAATGTCAAGTGTGATCAGATTTGAAGATCGCCTTGCAGGAGCAGACAACTTCACATCATGGCAGTTTAGAATCATGATGATCCTTAGAGAGAATAAACTAGACTCACTTGTGAAAGAAAATTAAAAAAGGAACCAGAGGCTGAACCTGAGAAAACTCAATGGGTTGAAAACAATGAAAAGGCCATGAAAATTCTAGTAGATGCAGTTAGGGATCATATAGTGCCTATCTTAGCAAAACATGAAACTGCATACCATATGTACAAATCTCTTGAGAGTACCTATGAGATTAACAACACTTGCAGGACTCTTGCATTAAAAAGGAAAATCAACAATGCACAAATAAACAAAGGAGAGTCCATTAATGCATACTTCATGAGGATTATTGAACTAAGGGATCAATTATCCACAATTGGATATCAGATTGATAGCAAAGAGTTAACTCTAATCGCACTAGGAGTCCTACCAAACTCATGGGAGTCATTTGTTCAAGGAATAAGTGTGAGATCTAAACTCCCTAAGTTTGACAGGCTAAGAACTGACTGCCTTCAAGAAGAAACAAAACTTTCCACAAAAGAGAATAAATAGAAACACATAGATTAAGACATTCATGTTCTCCACACAACATCTAATAAGAGGAGTAAGAAAAACTCCTACAAGAGAGGATCTTTTAACAGAAAGAGAAGTTCCAATGGAGAGGAATCTTATAAGAAGAAAGATATCTCTCAAGTACAATGCTTTAGATGTGATCAGTATGGCCACTATGCAATGAAATGCCCTGATAGAACTAAACAACAAGCATCCTTTGCCAAAGTAGGAAAGTCAAATCTAGATCATGAATTTGAGAACTTTGTGTTCTATACAGCACTTTCTAGTCAAGTATCTGACAACACTCAAAATTGGGTAATTGATAGTGGTTCCTCCAGACACATGACAGGGTTCAGAGAACACTTGGACTCTATGACTGAAAAGTCTGATGAAGAAGTAACCATCGGGGATGATTCTGCATACCCTGTAAAAGTGGTTGGAACGTATTCCATCAAGTTGAAATCTAGGGTTTCTCTGCAACTCTCTCGAGTCTTATTTGTACCTGGAATAAAGAGAAATCTTATATCCATCTCTGCCCTTGAAGACAATGGTTACAGAGTTACATTTATGGATGGGAAAGTTCTAGTATGGCCTAAGCACTCATCTATCAAGAAAGCTCTAACCATAGGCATAAGACAAGGGTACCTTTACAAACTATACACTGAGGTTAAACAAGCCCTTACCCTTGACATTGTTGCTACAAATGAAATTTGGCATAGAAGATTAGGACACCTTCATTTCCGTGCCCTACCTTCTATGGAAAAACTTGTTACAGGCTTACCCAAGCTAAAACCATCTCATGAGGGAACTTGTAAAGGTTGTGCCCTAGGAAAGAATACAAAGGGATCCTTTCAGAATAGCCTGAGTAAAACCCTTAATGTGTTAGAACTGGTTCACTCTGATTTATGTGGACCCATGTTTGTACCTTCTAAAGCAGGATTTCTATACTATGTCATATTTGTAGATGACTTCTCTAGGAAAACCTGGATCTATTTCCTTAAGTGTAAAGAGTCAATAGAAATCCTTAAAAGATTCAAAGAGTTCAAAGCCCTTACTGAAAACTTCTTTGGAAAGAAAATAAAAACCTTAAGGACAGACAATGGGAAAGAATACACCTCTGAGATTTTTAAGGAATTCTGCATGAGTGCTGGAATTAAGAGGGAGTTCACAGTTGCCTACAACCCTCAACAAAATGGGGTTGCTGAAAGAAAAAATAGAACCATTGTAGAAGCTGCTAAGGCAATGCTGCTTGACCAAAACATTGAAACTTCTTTCTGGGAAAAAGCCTCTAAGACTGCTGTCTATATCCAAAATAGATGTCCTCATTCTCATCTTGATAACAAAACTCCTAAAGAAGCCTTTACCGGCATAAAACCTAACATTAGTCATTTTAGGATTTTTGGCTATCCTGTCTATATACATGTGCCCAAAGAGAAGAGATTCAAACTAGAACCTTCTGGAAAAAAGGGAGTATTTGTGGGTTACAGTGAAAACTCCAAAGCCTACAGGATATTCATACCTGGGCAGAAACAAATTGAATTGAGCAGAGATGTCATCTTTGAAGAAGACATTGCATTCAAGAGGGCAAGAAGTTCTAGTGAGACAGAAACCTATTCCCCTAGAGTACCTGAAATGGAACCTACTCCTGAGATTCAGAGGGAGCATCCTGATAAAATGCCACATGAACTTCCTTCTACTTCAAATGAGAATACAAATGACAACGGCAGAAAAAGACCACTTTGGGCCAGGAAAATGATCAAAGAAGCAGAGGATCATGCAGCACCCAAAGGAACGTTCAGGGAGAGTAAAAGACCCAAACGTTTCTCTAGCTATGTTGCTCTAATGAACAACATCATAAACTCAGAACCTGTCAGTGTTACAGAAGCTTTCCAACATCAAGCATGGAAGGATGCAATGACAGAGGAATATCAGTCTATTCTAAAGAATGATGTATGGGATATAGTGCATAGGCCAAAAGAGAAATCTGTTGTCTCTTCCAAATGGCTCTTCAAAAGCAAGCATGTTGCTGATGGCAGTATAGAAAAACGTACAGCACGTTTTGTGGCAAGAGGTTTTTCTCAAAAGGAAGGCATTGATTACGAAGAAACATTTGCACCTGTTGCCCGTTACAGATCAGTGAGAGCAGTGTTAGCCATTGCAACAGCTAAGGGCTGGAAGATCCATCAAATGGATGTGAAAATTGCCTTCCTGTATGGAACCATTGAAGAGGAAGTCTATTTGGAACAGCTTGAAGGTTTTGTGATACATAAACCTGACTCACATGTATGCAGACTGAAGAAAGCTCTCTATGGACTTAAACAGGCTCCCAGGGTCTGGTATGAAAGAATTGACAGCTATCTCTTGGGATTAGGATTTTCCAAAAATGAGGCTGACTCCAATCTCTACTTCAAGGTAATCAAAGGTGATATGCTAATAATTATTTTATATGTTGATGGCCTGCTGATAACAGGAGATCACCTCATTGCTCAAGGGAAGCAGGATCTAATTTTTGAATTTGACATGAAAGACTTGGGTATTCTACACTACTTCCTAGGTTTAGAAGTATGGCAGAAATCAGAGTTGTATCAAACTCTCTATAAATCCTGTCTTCCATGATAGATCTAAGCATATTGAGATCCCCTATCATTATGTAAGAGATATGGTGGAAAGGAAAGTGATTCAGTTGGAGTATATTAATACAAATGATCAAATTGCAGACATTCTCACGAAGCCTCTCTCTCGAATCAAGGTAGAGCACTTCAGGAAGAAACTTGGTATGGTTGAAATGTAATTTGTTATTTATGTTTGAAATACAAATTGTTTACAAATTGTACTAATATATAAAGATGTTTAATGTGTAAACTCTTTTGTCATGTGTGTGACTCCATGACTTTATGGGCCTACTCCCCCTGTGTACATTATTAAAAGGTGACGATCTTTCTAATAATGAGCACTTGTATTTGACATTGTAAAGTGACGACTCTACAATGATAAACTATCATGATAGATATCATGTGACTTGATATCTGTGGACATGTCATGATAGTATCTCTTGGACACTTTGATTGATATCATGAGACTTGATAGCATTTGTAGATCATTGTGATCCTTAAGAGATAATCATGGTGGATATTTATATCCATGGATATGCCATGAATTATGGTAGACATCATGTGACTTGATGTCAATGCACATACCATAATAAAGATATGTTATGAAGAATGTCATGTGACTTGACAATATTGAGAAATCATACCATGTCTTAGATATCACGTGTTAAGGTGATATCTCTACTTATTTGATTTGAAATATCTTCCCTAGCTAAGAGGGAGTGTTAATGAATGATAGCTTCGGTCAGATATGAATGACGATTGTTGTAAGCATCATCGTCATTCATACTTGATCAAAGTTTATCATTTATATTGAAATATTTCTAAAAAAAAACATTTAATCGAATTTATGAGCATACATATAAAATTCGAATTATATATATGATGTTATATTCTGCATTTCATTAATCGGAATTTACTTACTCATCCGCCAACTTGTAGAAGGGTATATATGAGTTATACTAAACAATGATAAACGACTTTATCATAAGCCGCGCCCTAAGGGACACGTCCCATGAGTGGACGTGTCTCCACTTGTGGAGACACGTCCTCTCATGAGACGTGCCTCTTAGGGGCAGGTCTCCTCTCTTATTTATGGCGGATCCTTCTTTGATATGCAAACATAGAAATCGAATAATGTTCTGCAATCAGCACATTCAAAATAAGAAATTCAAATCTGGAAATTGAAAATCTGAACATAGAAGTTTGAGTAGTATTCTTACACTTAGAGTTTTCATAAGTCCCTTAGTCTCCCAATTTGATTGAAGATTTGTTTACATTTACATCATTAAATGAGTTAAAACATTATAACCATGAATTTTTAAAATAAAATGATACACTACAACTTGAAATTGATAGGAAAATGACTGTCATAGTATATTGCACAAGTTCTTTCCTATCAATTTCAAGGGAACCATATTTTATCCTACAACTTGTGCAATATACTATGACAGTCATTTTCCTATCAATTTCAAGTTGTAGTCTATCATTTTATTTTAAAAATTCATGGTTATAATGTTTTAACTCATTTAGTGATGTAAATGTAAACAAATCTTCAATCAAATTGGGAGACTAAGGGACTTATGAAAATTCTAAGTGTAAGAATACTACTCAAACTTCTATGTTCAGATTTTCAATTTCCAGATTTGAATTTCTTATTTTGAATATGCTGATTGCAGAACATTATTCGATTTATGTTTGCATATCAAAGAAGGATCCGCCATAAATAAGAGAGGAGACCCGCCCCTAAGAGGCACGTCTCATGAGAGGACGTGTCTCCACAAGTGGAGACACGTCCACTCATGGGACGTGTCCCTTAGGGCGCGGCTTATGATAAAGTCATTTATCATTGTTTAGTATAACTCATATATACCCTTCTACAAGGTGGTGGATGAGTAAGTAAATTCCGATTAATGAAATGCAGAATATAACATCATATATATAATTCGAATTTTATATGTATGCTCATAAATTCAATTAAATGTTTTTTTTCAGAAATATTTCAATATAAATGATAAACTTTGATCAAGTGATCAAGTATGAATGACAATGATGCTTACAGCAATCGTCATTCATATCTGATCGAAGCTATCATTCATTAACAAATGAGTTAAATGATATGTGCACAAGAAAAGTCAGAGAACTTATTTTATCATTTTTAATTGATTTTCAAGAATCAGTTACAGAGGAGGGAAGAGTTATAAATTCAATAACTTCTATTTTAGGGGGAACTTTTTTCAGCTTCTCTTGTGAGGGATTTGGAGAAACGAGATTTTATTTTCGGGAGGTCTATAACAGCAATAGATTACCTTGTCAACATGTCCATTGTAGAAGGACTATTAAGAGACTCTGTATTCTCATTTTATCAAAGAATTGGAGGACTATTTCAGAACTTTGCATCTAATTTATTCCCTCACTTATTGCAAGTTTTCTTATGTTAATTTGTAATCTTTCTCTTAGAAATCTGAAACAGATGAATAATCAAGAACTTTCTATGAGAGAGATAAGCTATAAAACTATAAATGAGATAACACAATTACAGACTCAAAACTCCAAGAGATGTGTAAATGTTAAGATGACAAGATTGCATTAGGAGCTGAAAGCAAAATTGCAAAATAATGACTACATGCATCAATGTGCATCTATGCCAAAGTATGCAAAAGTATGCAAATAGAAGCTAGGTAGTGAGCTCATATAGACCTAAGGAGAGGATGGACATGGAAAATCTAACCAATAAGGGGTATGTCTTGGGGTTATGCATCTAATTTGAATTGTATCCAAGCATCCCATGCCTATAAACAGAGGTATATTTTTTAAATTGAGAAATCATTTTGATTTATAGGAGAGCTGACTTGGAAAGAAAACTGAGAACGGTTAAAGATCAAACTCCGGGTCCCATAGGCTGATGGTCTCGTGGACGTTTGTAAAATCATTCATTCATTCATTCATTCATTTATTCGTTATGTTTGTTTAAGTTTTAAAAGTGGGGATAGTAGGGTATGAGGGGATGTGTTTCTAGAATGGATTTTTTAAGTCATTTTATAGGGGAGGGTAGGGGATGACTATTAAAAAAATGGGAAAATTTTAAGATATAAAGAAATTTAAAATATTTATATGCTAACATTGATCAAGCATTCATCATAGACATTATAGAACCTTTGTGAGCATGACTAACTGCATAGGAATTATGATGTTCTACACACACATATGAGTTAATACTTAATAAAGACATGCTTTGTAATGTCCCCATTTTGCGAGCATCAGAGTTCGTAAGGATTAGCCTATCATTTGACCCTCATAGGCTAACAGTTATGGATAGAGGGTCTTCTGTGGCAATTACCGGTGATTTAGAGACATTACTCTTCAGTTGGATTCAGGTTTTGGCCTTTGCATAGGTTATTTGACTCAGATTGGCACACTTACTATTTATAGTAAGTTACTATTATGGGAGAGTCAGAGTTCCTATTAATAGAAAGACGCCTGAGCATAGCATTTTGGCAGAGTTGACCTTGATTGGGCCTTTGCAACTGTTTCTAGACTCAGTTTCACATACTTACTATTTATAGGAAGTCACTGTTCAGGGTTTCTATTTTTAGACGGGCATCCGATCACATGGAGAACAGGGAGAGTCGACTCTTGGCTCAAACGGCTTAGCAATCAGACAAGTACATCAAGAGATATTAAAGTTTAAGTGACTTAAGTGATTTATTTAATATTTTAATATTATTATAAAGTAACTTTATAATAATAAAATCACTTTAATATAATAAAGTGCGTTAAATGAGTAATTTAATGTTGGAATAAATCTTTTATCCCACATTGGCGAGGAAGGTGTTTGAGCTCTCTTAAGGAAAGAATAAAAGAGAGGCAAGAGCTCATTCTTAATATCTAGTTGATGAATATTATTTTGATTGATTTTTATTGTGGAGCCTAGGGCTTTCGCAGTTTTCTTCTTTGATCATAGGAAACGAAAACTTCCTATTGATAGCATAATTGAGGGAGTGAAAGATCTCTTGAAGGGTTGCAATCAAGGAGAGGATAATTCAGTCCTTTCAATTGTGCTTTATTGGAGAAGAATCATAGAAGTTTTTACAAGGGTTTCGAAGGTTAATCATTGCAGATCTGAAGTGTTGATGTGCTGCTACAGTACCCGTGAACAATAATCCGCTACAGTGCTAGGTTATTATTATTGGCTGAGTTTTGTATGAGTTTCCAAGGGGTTGGCATGAGGGTTTAGAAGTGTTGGGAAGCCGTAGCTATTGGTCTTTAATTTGCTGTGAGTTTCCTGAGGCGTGTGGAGGTATATATGCCTTTTTTCTGGGTGCTGTTGTGCATTAGCAGCTGCTGGGCATAGGGGTTTCCGAGCATTCCTTTGGTGCTGGACATTTATCCTTGCTGCTACAAGCATTAATCTGCTGCTGCAACGAATGTGGACCTCTGCTGTCAACTCATAATCATATTTGGAGACTATAACGGGTATTTCTAGTAATTCTATGTGCACATGTATGTCTGATGTAAACTCAGAGATTGCTGTCATATATTTTAGAATACTGTTTATGTGTAAATCTGTTCATTATATTGCTCAGAATTGAGTATTCTTGTTACTGAAGTCTTTACTCAGCTATCAATGTTTGATCATCATCTTATGTCACGAAATCTATAGCTGCATATATATTCAGAATTATTGTATACCAAGAGTCTTGGCTCTTCATTTCTATATCAACATGGTAATGAGATAACTTTATTGTATTTGCACAAGAGAGATAATCAGATTTGAGTATATATATTGCATTGGCAAACTTGGTATAATCATATTGGAATTGTTGCTTCATTATAAAGCACTTCTATTCTTTGCAACTGGTATATGTTTATTGGCATTTCTTGCATTTCTTGGCACTATATTATTTCATTAAGACAAGACGAAAAAAACTCGGAAGTGCAAACATATAACCCACAGGCAGAAAAAATTGAGTTAGCAGTTGTCCACTTGAGGTGGTACTTCACATGCTTGGCTGGTTTATATGTATAGGTGAAGGATTTACTATGGAAGATTTATTGAAGCCTTCTTTCTATTGTCAAACTCATAAAAGATAATTGATTATGTTCCAATTTGACCTCAACTTGGATACTAATAGATGGGATTGTTCAACGGGTTGTTTGTGTTGATTGATACATCTTGGCACTATGAAAGTGGTGTTTCTTGCTAACTATGACTTAACTTGTATTCAAAGTATAATGATTATAGCATGTCATCTTTGTGATAATCCTTGTATACTAAACAAATTATCCAATCTCTGAAACAAGATAAGCCTTGAGAATGACTTTAACTATGAAGCTACAAAGATCTGCAACAAGGGATATGCATTTTGTAGATTTTGTGATCATGATTAATCATTGGTCTATAACTTGGAAACTTATAGTTACAATTATTGTGGATTTGTGCTAAGTAATTTGGAGCTCTATAACAGCCAAGTTTCAAGGTTGATGGCATAGATATAGCATAAAAGATGAAGGTGAGTTGTCTCTACTTCATGTCAAAAAGGCCTAGACAAATGACTTGATTTTTTTTTATAAATTTGAGAGTTACAAACTCTATTATAAAATAAAGTTTTGATCTTTTCTAATGGTAGTTCAATGTTGGTACTATTAAAGCCCAAGCCTGTAGAAACCCCTGTTTCTGCTAACTTTGAAAACTGACTGCTTTGATTGTATTTTTCTCGTTTTTTGCGTTTTTTGAAAGAAAAAGCTGAATAATTTTATATAATATAATGCAACATCGGAAATGATAGAATCTATTGAAAATGCTGATGCCAGTCTATTTATTAATCTTCTGGAATGATTACAAATAAGATTCGATAACATGCAACTAAAAAGGCAACGGTATTTTGATGAAAACCTGATTATTGCAGCAAGCTGAAAGAAAACTCTGTGAACGTTCTGTGATAGCTTCTGAATGAAGGTATCCCTCTGAATGCAATAGATCAGCTGATATTTCACAGCCTCTGAACTGCAACACTGAAGATGGCTCGTTCTCCAATGCCTGTAGACAACTGAAACCCTCGGCTTCGTTCTCCGGAAGAAGACTTGATCAAAAATCAATTTCATAACATAATGAGCTCAAATCCCAATGAAACCCTTATATCTCCTCAAGAGTTCGAATTTTCTCAATTAGGTTTTATTTAAATAAATTCGAACTTTTCTTTCTTAATTTTTCAATAGTTTTCGAAAGCACTTTTAATTATAAAATATAATTAAAAGTGGCCCCTTCAATGATGGGCGACCCCTTTAGCGAAAATCACTTAAGTTATAATAAAATATTATAACTTTATATTATAATGCTCCAGTAATTAATATTTAATTAAATCAATTAAATATTAATATCTCCTTCAATATTAACCCGATGCTCGAGCCGTCTGAAGCTGACGAACAATGAAGTGATTCTGAACATAATCCATCCATACTGCTAAAAATAGCAGGGGTCCCACGCTGACTGCCAATAACTGCTAAAAATAGCAATCCGAGCAAATAGTGTCCGAACGAGCCCAAACGAAAGCCAACTGATAACAATCTGACAACTGAAGCCAAGCCAAGCAGACCCTCTATCCATCTATCAGCCTACGAGAGGCATAATAGGCTAAAAATCCACCGAACTCTGATGCTCGCAAAATTGGGGACATTACAGTCTGCCCTCCCTGAAATTG
Organism: Sequoia sempervirens; assembly: GCA_007258455.2. Lineage (NCBI taxonomy): Eukaryota > Viridiplantae > Streptophyta > Pinopsida > Cupressales > Cupressaceae > Sequoia > Sequoia sempervirens. The sequence goes on from VDFB02344765.1 coordinate 17,868, forward strand.
CTTGTCCTCAAGCAATCTCTACTGCAAAGAAACCCAACTCCTCAGAAGGCCCAAAATAAGAACTGTGAAGTGTCCCACACATCTCTAAATGTCTCCTGTAGCATAAAAAAAAAACACAACTGCGCAAGCTATCCTTGGATCCCAAACCCATAGTGAAAGTTTGTCGTGTCTGTCATCCTCAGGCTGCCACTGCGCTCTACTGCCTCCAACTTCACCATGTTGTGAGTGGTGAAGTAACCCAATGGGACCCATCCAATACTCAGTGCCAAAACTGTCACCACCTGGATCCCAATACAATCTGAATTCACATCCATCTGTCATGCGGAGATAAGAACTTCTAAAAGCATCTGCTACACTGAATCTCTCCCTGTCCTCTGTTAAACCCTCATGAATGTGATAACTGACCAAGCCATCATGCCAACTGACACCATGGTCATCCTGTAACCATGTACCCATAAGAAAACCTTGTGACATAGAAGCAGCAAACCCAGTCGGATACATATCGGCATGATGTAAAACTGATAGTTGTTCCTGCAAGTGATCCCCCGCAAACAGCTGAGTCAGACGCTTGCAGCCGCTAATCCCATCTTCTGAAGATGGTGAATACCCATCCCACAACGGATGGTATAACTCCGGGGCCAATCCACACCGATGCATCATCGAATCCTCCATGTGTGGACCAAAGGAGAAGTGATAAACACTCCTCGATGCAATCAAGATAAAATGCTCCCACCTCTGTCAATGGCTGACCATCATAGTCCTGGGGAAACAAATTAGCATAAGTACAAATCTCCATGCTGGATGATGCCCCACATATCTCCTGTGACAACAATGAAGTAGTGACATGATCTGTCACACAACTCTCGGAAAAATCAACTATCTCATCACAAGAGCTCTCAACCAAAACACTCATCCCAGCTGAATTGACTGCACCAATATCTGTGATAGATGTAACCACATCCTCACTACAACTCGTGGATATAAGATTCTCATCAATTGCCTCTGTATATAACTGTACTGTATCTGCAGCTGGTGGAGACTGTGCCAAACTCAACTCCATGGGCAGCTCCTCCAACCGTGACTGTGACTCTTGAAGGGCCAACTGAGCACTCTCCAACGAATCCATAGTCACCTCTAGCTCATGAGTGAGCTTATCGACCTGCTCCTCCTTCCTCTGCAATGCATCATAACAAATGCAATCCCACTCGAGAAGAAAATCCCTGTCTGCAAGTAGTTTTAAGTAATTTTGTTTCATCATTCCAATTGCTTCTCGAAGTGCATGTATCTCTGCAAGGGAAAAACCACTATCACCGTGCTCATCTGTCAAAGGCGTACTCCAACCATACGTAGCCAACATCTGACGAGCAACATCAAAATGCTCAATGGTTGTGGCAATCATATTGTCATTCACTTTTAGTTGCCCAACCAAATGATGAGGACTCTGTAGCTTAAGACCTCCATACAAGTTTTCCGGTTCACAATTTGCACTATGATATGAGGCTGATTCGTCATCACTCACTACATGATAAGCAGCATCATGTGTGCTTTCATCCATGCACACCTCAACATCTAAGGCACTGCTGCTATGTACCTCAAAGGACGGCTCAACTGATAAAGTAGAAGCTGCTGATATAACAGTATCTTCACACACTTCCACTCCCGATGTAACTGTATCACCTTCCAACTCATAATCCTGGAATTCCATGTCAACATGTGAACCTTCTAACTTATTTTCTAAAGTCTGATCTGGAAAATCAGACTCACTAGGACATGAATCCTCAACACATAATGCATCACTAGTACTCAATTCTTGAGTCCCTTCATGTGACAACTCAATAGGATCATTTTGCATACGTGAAATCACTGCTGTCTCATGCTCATGCAAAGTTTCATCATCGCTGTTATGAAAATCAGAAGTAGCCTCTACAGTAGAAACTTCTTGAGTCACCTCTTGCAAGGATGATGTAGATAAATCATTAACCAAAGCTGTTCTAGTGTCTTCTTGAATCAAATCAGCATGTCTATCAAATTCATCATATAAATTCCTGCATATCTCATCGGAACTTGAAGACACCACATCATTCTCATGAAGAATTGTATCAATCCCATGTGAAGATCCTCTATCCAATTCGTGTGTAAACAATTCGTGGGCTATAGTGTGATACTCCTTCCTTGCTTGCTCAGTTTTGTGGGAAAGACTCGGGTGCAATTCCATGTAACTCTTGAATGAACAGTTCTTCTTAACACGTTGAGGAAGAGTGTTATATTCCTCGAACATGCTAATCACTACCTCTTCTCTGTTTTGTGGTGTTGGAACTTTGCTGGTAGGAAGTGAAATAGATCCTTTAGGCTGTCCCAACTTTGAAAGCGACTGCTCTAAACGCAGCAACTCTCGATTGAGCTTGTATTGAGATTGTTCAAGCTCTTTCAATGCTTGTTTATTGTTGATCATTGTTGTCATGACGCCCATTTTCGCTGTTCAAACTGAAAACCAAATCCAACTAATTTGTGCACAACTGACTTTACACCTTTACTATGCAATACATTTCATCACTGGTTTTGTGTTTTGGTTTGTATTTGCCTGCTTGGATTGATACCAAATATATTTTTGAATTCTTGCAAGTGTAGTTTGAGATCATCAACTAACAACTTAATGTCTAAATATGCCAATAGGATGCAATGCAAGTCCTTCAGTCTCCTTAAGGCTTGAATTTCAATGAGAAACTGCTTACAGAGATAAGCAGCTAATTGCCCTTCCCAGGAATGCCAATTCAGATTACGAACTCATAACCATTCATTTATCTGTTAACTCTTCCGACACATGCTATCTCAGAAATATGTGTGTTCAGAGGTGATTTAATAGCAATAAAGCAGTTTACAGAGATATGTAAGATGTGAGTTAACAATTATGAGAAACACAGATCACTGTTTCAATGATTATTCTGCCTTCATTACAGTGTGAATTTGCAATGTAATGATGCTCAAAAATTTGTAACAGTTCATGGCAATCTTAGAATAACCAGGTTGAGATTAGTTCATACAATTTTATGACTGCCGCATGCTACAACAATATACTTTGAGCCACCAGATGCAACAAATTTGATAATTCCCATGCTCAGAATTTAATAGCAACTTCCATTATCACAGAATAATTGTGCAGATTGTGACTAATATCAACCCCGATGAAGCTACAACCACACTTTGGATCTTATACATAATTGAATTCCAGTCTACCATGCCCAGACATGCAACAGCAAGCATATGTCATGCAACCAGTTCCTTCCTTATCTTATTGATATGCAATCTTGTAATGGTAGTAAAAGAATGGATATTGCAGACTTGAAATTGTACTGATGTTTCTGATGTAATGAAAATGCAACTGTAGCTGAATACAGTATATAACTATGCAAGCATAGTTCTGTTAGATGCGAGACCACCGCACTCCAGTTAGAAATCACGACTCTGGTCAATGAGTCTTCTTATTCTATTATATCGATGCCAAATATTCGCTAGCCTTTGAAAATAATAGCGAACCTTTAATGATATTAATCGACACCCATTTGGAGAGTTTGTCTTTTGTGCCACGTCCTCTTCAGAGTTCGTATTTTCCAAAGATAGACACGAATTTTTTCCCCCTAATTCTTTGTCTTCATTTGCGACTCCTTAATTCACCTTTCCTGTAGGCTGCGATGATCATTAGCAAAGCCACGACTTCAAGCAGCTTTCGTTAATTATTATTTCCCGATGATTTGTCTTTTATGCCCTGAATCATTCAACAGAATTCTGACGGCTCAAGGAAAAACCCGACGTCTTTTCCTAACGGCTGCCTTGGACTTTAGCGTCGATCTTAGCAATATACGACCGACGAATTTGTTATTCCGGCTCCTTCAGAAATATGTGTCTTTATCTTTAACGGAGTGCTCTTAGAAACCCTTCTTGTCTCAGACAAGTCGCGATTCAACTTCCACAGTTTACGCCAAAGATTAATCAATCACTTTGTCTTTATTCTAGAGACTTCCCGTATGAAGCGTCGCATTTGTCTTTTCTGCAGATGTGAAAAGCCACGTCCTCCACAAAAATGACGGCCAAGTCTGAAATTAATCTCCAAGTTGTGCTAAGCGATTTTATTGCTTATATAGATTTCGTCTTTTTCCAAGCTTCACCTTTCTGAATATTAAGAAAAATATAATCCTTTGCCAAAGTGAAACTCAAAGACACGGGTTCAACAGCAAGTAGATCGTTCCCAAAGAAAATTCGATGCCACAATATTTTAATCGATTTGTTCTTTCTGGAACTTAATATTCATAATTTTGATCCAAGCCAGGTATAAATTGAACCCTGAAATTAATTTTTCCTGAAATCGGCTTCAACCATGGACTATTTCTTTCTCACACAGGATGGCAGGATTTAGCTCTGATACCACTGTAGAAACCCCTGTTTCTGCTAACTTTGAAAACTGACTGCTTTGATTGTATTTTTCTTGTTTTTTGCGTTTTTTGAAAGAAAAAGCTGAATAATTTTATATAATATAATGCAACATCGAAAATGATAGAATCTATTGAAAATGCTGATGCCAGTCTATTTATTAATCTTCTGGAATGATTACAAATAAGATTCGATAACATGCAACTAAAAAGGCAACGGTATTTTGATGAAAACCTGATTATTGCAGCAAGCTGAAAGAAAACTCCGTGAACGTTCTGTGATAGCTTCTGAATGAAGGTATCCCTCTGAATGCAATAGATCAGCTGATATTTCACAGCCTCTGAACTGCAACACTGAAGATGGCTCGTTCTCCAATGCCTGTAGACAACTGAAACCCTCGGCTTCGTTCTCCGGAAGAAGACTTGATCAAAAATCAATTTCATAACATAACAAGCTCAAATCCCAATGAAACCCTTATATCTCCTCAAGAGTTCGAATTTTCTCAATTAGGTTTTATTTAAATAAATTCGAACTTTTCTTTCTTTAATTTTTCAATAGTTTTCGAAAGCACTTTTAATTATAAAATATAATTAAAAGTGGCCCCTTCAATGATGGGCGACCCCTTTAGCGAAAAATCACTTAAGTTATAATAAAATATTATAACTTTATATTATAATGCTCCAGTAATTAATATTTAATTAAATCAATTAAATATTAATATCTCCTTCAATATTAACCCGATGCTCGAGCCGTCTGAAGCTGACGAACAATGAAGTGATTCTGAACATAATCCATCCATACTGCTAAAAATAGCAGGGGTCCCACGCTGACTGCCAATAACTGCTAAAAATAGCAATCCGAGCAAATAGTGTCCGAACGAGCCCAAACGAAAGCCAACTGATAACAATCTGACAACTGAAGCCAAGCCAAGCTCCATCAAGACCCTCTATCCATCCTATCAGCCTACGAGGGTCGCATAATAGGCTAAATCCACCGAACTCTGATGCTCGCAAAATTGGGGACATTACAAAGCCATGCTATCTTTTAGTGTGGGAGCATGACCTTTGTACATACTCTTTTTTGATAGGGGATTAGAAAACATAAATTCTTCTAATTTGTAAATCATAGATGTGAATGTCATAAATTAAATAGTCGCTATTTATTTGTTTAAGTTTATAAAAGAAGTAACTAAAATGTGCTTCGGTATGTTAGGGAATGACTAGCCATCCCCTAACATACCTAAGCATTCCCTAAAAAGAATTGTGCATACTAGGGACATTTCCATTTCTTTTTGCAATATAGGGGATGGGGGTCATGATTGGCAAGGGTTATGTCTCCGAGGATGTAATGTCCCCATTTCTGGATCCCCTTGCATTGTGGTTGGCTCTGACTTTCTCGGTGTGTGTTAGTCTTATCAAAGGGGTAATTGGATGTTACCGATGAGCTTGGATGATCTAGAGGACTTAGATGAGACTTTTTGAAGTTATTTCTAGCTTTTGGTGTGTTACCAAGATTTTTGGAAAGAACATCTATTTATAGTAAGTCACTCGATTAGGTTTGATTCTCATTATTCATCATCAGTATCACTCCAGTGTAGTCAATTTTCAATTTCGATGCTTTTCGATAGCTTTCGTAACTCGAATGTATTAATGAGCTATAATTTAATTATTTTTACTAACGTTGCGAATTAAAATAATTTAATGGACACCTTAATATAAATTTCTTTTTGAAGTAAAAAGGCTTATTTATTTTATAAAGTGATTTTAAATTATATTTTTCAAAAAGCTTTCAAAAATGTTATAAAAGGAGTTTTGTGAGCGAATTTGCATTATTTAGAAGATTGCTAATTTCTTTTTGGAGATTTGTGCCTATGCCTAGATTTCTTAGTGGAGGGACAAAAACCTCGAAGGTTTCTTCATAGATGAAAACTCAGAAGACAATGCAATTCCACCCAGGGATCAACATAGTGCTGAGGATTTGAGATTTGGAGACGAAAACCCTTGAATTTCGATCAAGCAATTTCACACAAAAATTGTCTGGGTGCTGAATGGTTGAAGATTAAATAAATTTTGGAAGTTTATAAGAAAACAAAAATTTATTATTTCTCCTATTTGAAATGTATCTTCATTATATTTGAGAGGTGTTTATTTTATACTAACGTTGGCACCACAACTTATTACATTTTCATCATAATGAGTAACCAGTTGAACCAAGTTAATATGGAGTTGTACCATATCTTCGACTCATTATGGAATGCAGAGATGATATTTGGGGTTTGTTATTTTCCTATGCCAACTTCATGGAATACACAAGACTAAATCATAACATTAAATACTCCCTCTTTATTTAAGCCATACTATCCCAATATTAAGCATCGTACAATTTTGAAATACTAGGAAGAATCAATGAAGTTAATGAAATGAAATATTTTAATAACATCCACAAGGCCAAAGAAGCCTATGAGACCCAAGATCAAAACACAGACCACCAACAAAAAAATTCTAAACTGTTTGTAAACCTCATTTGAGATCAACCCTTCTATAGTGGATTTTGATGATGAAGTTTGCAGTTTGGTCTAGCCTTGCCTCTTCAAACAAGGTAATTAAATTATCAACTTGTAAGGTGTCTTCATAGCTGACTCAGATGTCTTTCGACGCTGAGCACTCCATGTCGAAGTGCCATTTTGTCTCCACCATGAAAGCCCTAAGGCTTGTGTCGCATTGAATGAGGGTAACATGTCACCTTTACATAGGAGCATAGTTTAAGGTGATGTGGAAGTGTCAAAGAAGCTGCCACCACAATTTGAATTCATATGACTTCCTTTTTTATTATCGCACCCAATAATACATGCTATTGTACAGTTGCAATTCTCTAGGAAGGAGTCGATAGAAATTTGGAAGCATTCCAAGGCTTGCAGCCCCTTGGGTAAGAGTCATAACAACTGCAAGGTGGTCCTAATTCTAGAGCAGATCCATATAGGAGTTTTGGGAAGCTGCTATATGCCAACAAATACTATTAATGAATTTTGAATGTTAATTAAAATTTATGAAATTTTCTCTTAAAGTTGTACATTGTAACAACAGTACTTGAATCTAGAAATAGTTTATAGGTGGTTACATTGAATTGCTATTTGCATTTTATGATTTGGAAATACTATTGCTTGAAACTACTAACAAACTCTCTGAAAAATACTCTAGAAGAGTCTGTTGTCTAACTATTTGATGAAATCCTTGGGCTATGAAAATGACATTTTGCAAAAAATAAGTTTAAATTAGTTCGGGATATTACAGAGGAGCATAGATTATTTGTTGTGTTCTAAATTTAATTTTGCTATTTTCTCGATTTCTTGGCTTGCAAGCCCAGATCCAGGTTTAGTTTGAACTGTCTAAATTTCAAGTTTGTTTGCCTATAAAAATTAACAAGGTCCTAGCAAAAGGGAATGCATTTGTCTTGAATGAATGTGGGAGAACCCAATATGAACCCATGGGAAAAACAACTCTTTTTTTTTTCATTTTTTTACTTTTAGTTTGACTAGAAAAAACAAAAACATGAGCCCTAATCGTATAAGTGTCATCTAATGTTTGAGTTAAGCCCAATTGGTTAAACCATTGGGTTCTCATTGTTGAGACCCAGCTTCAAATCCCCATAGTCACAACAACTCTTTTCTTTTTTCATTATTTTACTTTTAGTTTGACTAGAAAAAACAAAAAACATGAGCCCTAACCGTGTAAGTGTCATCTAATGTTTGAACTTTGAGTTAAGCCCAACTGGTTAAACCATTGGGTTCTCATTGTTGAGACCCAACTTCAAATCCCCATAGTCACATCTAATGTGGAATTCCAAGTGTTGGCTCTTGGTTTTTCATTGTTTAGCTTCTAGTTCTAATATCTAAGTTGTTATCTAATGTTAAGCCCATACAAAGCTAAATAATGTTGTCGCTCATTGTTGTCTCCATTTTCGTCAACTTCTTTTAATTAAGTCTTGACAAAAAAATTTAAGTTTAATAATCTTCGTCGAGTTCCAATAAGGTTCTTAGAGCCTTGTTAGGTTCCAACAAGGTTATCCTAACCTGGTGACAATCCAATGCCACTTTGTTTGAGTTTTTCCTATATATGTTGTGTTGACCTTTACCTAAGTTTTGAGAACCCCATCAAGCTCCGATGAGGTTTTCATAACCAAGTCTCAAGTTGATACAAATTATAGAACTTAATCTTGTCGTGTTCGAAATCTGTAATGTCCCCTTCTCAAACCTGACATTTCCAGTGACCGTTGGCCTTTCTTTGGGAACCCGAAGGCTAGTCGGAAGTTAAATTAGGGTTTCCTATTTTTGAGGAGGTCATTGCTCAGAGATGGAGGATTCAATGGCGGATTCTTTCTGGGTTTTCAGAGAGCTTCGCAGTGGTATGATCATCTCGGCATTCAGAGCATTTTCTGGAATTTACTATTTTTAGTAAATTCTATTTTTGGCAGTAAACAGGATGGTATCAGGCAGTTGACTTTCCCCTTCAGTTGACTCAAGTGGCGTATTCAGTTTTGGGCTTCAGAATGCAGTTCTGGGAAGTCGAGCTCATTTCACTTAAAAATAACATTATAATTAAAATGTTATTTATCACCTTGGCCTAGTCGAATGACTTAATGTTATTTTAAAAGGTGGACTCAAAGGGTGGCGCCTTCATTAAGGTTATATTTAATATTTGATGAGTTCTCCTAAGTCAAAGCAAATTAATTGGGGCGCATTTATCAAGGTGATGTTTTAATTAAAATATGATTATTGAGCTAAAGGTGAAAAGGACGCCATATTGAAGGAAGAGTTAGGGTTTGAACCTTGAGTTGGATTTTAGGGTTTCGTGAAGTCAAACGAAACTTATAAAAAGGAAGTCTTGTGCATCATTTCGGGATCTTTGGTCGACTATACTGTTATGCTGCCGGATTGGCTCTGGGACTGCTTCGAGGAATGAAGGCCTCCTAGCTTGGGCATCACTTCGTGTTTGGAAGACAACATCTAGTGGTGAATCATTGTACTGTGAGTTGCATTTAGTTTGTGTTTTGTTCTCAGCTCATTGCATAGTTAGATTCGAATTGGCATTTAGTAGTTTCAGCACTTTGCATTGTTTCTAGACAGCAGATTGCATGTTTCATTCATAAATCATAAAATACCAAAAATATCGTTCTGGGTATTAACCCATTGGCATTGTTAGACCTAGGCGCCCATATTCTCATATTTGCATATTTTTTAGTGTTGTCTTTTATTTTATAGAGCAGATAAACCCTCTTTCCTTGGTATTTTCAAAATTTGTGTCTTGAAATGCAAATTCATTATAAGAGGAGTTCGATCTGTTTTCATGGACATCTTAAAGCGTCTCCTTTGTTAATGTCTTTTGCATTAGATTTCGTATTGTTAAAGAGGAGTTTTGTGAGGGTTATGTTCAATTGAGTGATTTTAAAGCTATTGGTTATTCATACAAAAAACAGATTTGTAACAAAATCAGATTTAGAAGTTGATCTTTGAAAGTTGTATTGGTTGGCACTTCCTTTCAAGATAAGAAGTTCTTTATGATGTAACGCTAAGCTTTCAATGTTCTAAGCTATTGGCAGACGAATGATTATTATTCTTGTAAACTGACAGTAGTACTGGCAATCTCTTTCATTGTTGCTCAATTCTGATTTGTAACGCTTCTTTCATTTAAGTTGTTGTGACAAGATCTATCTCAAAGCCCTATAGTTAGCTACTTTTTCCCATCTTGGGTGCAGCAAGCACGATGCAGGTGTCGAGGTATTTCAGTTTATTTATTTATTTCAAGCATTTAGTGCCTTAATCACTCAGATCATATATGGGTAGCCCCCTCACTCCATGGATTGGGTAGCTTGCATACGCAGCGTTGAGGTTCCCTTCTGTCATTTGATGAAGAGATCCTGCGACTAATATAGCCATCATGGCGTAATGCAGTTAGAGTTGCTTTCCTTACGCGTTTGGTTTTCTCTAGCATGGGTGCTTTCTTTAATAATTTGTAAATTGAAAAAAACAAAAAAATTTGGCTCGGAATATTTGATTAATTGTCAGAGCCCAGATCTTCATCACAATGAACAATCAGGTCTATAGGTGAGAGAAAAAATTTTGTTACAGAAAGACCAGAAAGGTTCAGAAAACAGTTCAGTACTTTATCGACATCTCGAAGGTCAGATAGCCAGAAATCTTGAGGGCTCATTGGGAGTCGTCTCAGGAAACAGACATGGCAGACGGTGAGAGGTCAGTTGGGGGTAACGAGAGGACTACCAACAACAGAGATGATAGTGGGAAAGGAAGAGAAAGATCCATGAGTCCTGGGAAGAGATTTGAAAAAAAGATGGATGCCTTGATGGACATGGTATCTTTCATGATGGGGAAAGTGGGTCAGAATACCACTCCACAGAACAACTCAGGCCACAGAGGGGAGCATAGTGCTTCCAACCAGCATGATGAGCATGCAGCTCGGACAGTGTCAAACAACACTTACATTTCTTCCAGGCCATTCAAACCCACCTTTTTGGCACCTGTAGACACTCAGCCAGATCCTGAAGAGAATGCTTCATTCGTGGAGCAGTTGAGACTGGGTCGTGCAGAGTATGATTCTCTACCTGCCGACATCAGGATGGACATGTCCTATAACGATTTCATGGATCACAAAAGGAAGAACAGAGGACAAGGGAGGCACTTTGATCAAAGAAGACCATCAAATCAAGGAGACTTGTACCAAGCAGTCAACAAGGTGATGCTTCCACACTTTGACGGGAGTGACACAAGTTCAGCCCGAGCTTGGATTCAAAAGCTGGATAACTATCTAGCTCTCAGACCAATGGCGAAAGAAGAAGCGATCAAGTTCGCTACGCTACACCTTGATGGGGTGGCGCACGAGTGGTGGTACCATGGCCTCGTTACTCTGGGTCATCGGTCTATCACAACTTATGATGAGTTCGCCACTAGGCTCATCGAAAGGTTTGAGAAAAAAGATCCTGAGATCCATTTCAGAGAGCTTGCTCAATTGAGACAGTATGGCACAGTGGATGCCTACATTGCGGAGTTTCAGAGACTTTCAGTCATGGTGACTGGAATCACGGAGCGAAGGTTGGTGATTCTTTTCAGTGAGGGTTTGACAGAACCACTCAAAGGTTGGATTAAAGCCTTTGATCCACCAACCCTGCAAGAGGCCATGAAAAAGGCGAGAAACATGGAGTGGGCTGCTCCTAAGGCAAAATTTCAGTCAAACTCCCCTTTTCAGAAAAGGGATAAAGGAAAAGGCCTCAGCATAAAAATCATTTGAGACCTCAACACAAGGAGTTCAAGAATCGCAATCCCCATGTCACCAGGTTGGATCAAGAAACCCTGAATGAACTCAGAAGAAAGGGGTTGTGATTTCGGTGTCAGGAAAAATGGTCTCAAGACCATGTTTGTCCTAAAGGGGTTAAGTTCAATCAGATTGAGTACTATTCTGCTGGGGAAAGTAGTTCTGATTTTTCCAACCAGCAATCTGATTTTGAAGAAAATGAAGAAGATAGAGCTCCAGAAGAATCCGGAGATGAGAATGAAAGTGGTGGAGTTTTAGCTCAACTTTCTAGTTTTCAAAGAAACGAATCATTCAAGGTTCGTGGGATGATCAAAGGGCAGCGAATCGTTGCTTTGATCGATACTGGAGCAACTCATAACTTCATTGATGAAGTTGTGGTAGCCAAGAAGGGGCTGCAAACAGAGGAGTTCGAAGGATTCAAGGTCATGGTTGCCGATGGTTTCCATATTTCTTGCACCAAGAAAATATCTAACATGACCATGCAGTTGGGCAATTACGAAGTCAAGGATGACTTCTATGTAGTTCACATTGGGGATACTGATGCCGTTCTAGGCATCCAATGGCTGCGATCTCTTGGAGAGATCTCTTTGAATCTGCAGACTATGGAGTTGAAGTTCCAATCAGATGGGAAGAAGATAGTTTTGAGAGGCATATCCAATGGGGGTCCTCGAGTAGTGTCATTCAAAAGAATGGCAAAGCTGATCCGTCACGATCAAGCTGAGTGGGTTGCTGAATGCATGATACTTCCTGCTAGTCCTGTTGAGACTAAACGTGACCAACCTCCTGATATCCAGTCACTACTCACGAAGAAGAGAAAAGTCTTTGCAGATTTGCCTCCTGGACCACCACCTGAACGGGGTTCAGAACACATCATCGAGCTCAAGGAAGGAGCTAAACCGGTGATCACAACTCCATATCGGTATCCGAAGAGGCAAAAGGATGAGATCGAGAAGAATATTCGGGAACTTTTGGAGATGGGTTTCATACGCCCAAGCAAGAGCCCTTTTGCCTCTGCAGTGGTTCTTGTGAAAAAGAAGGATGGTACCATGCGCATGTGCGTGGACTATCGTGCTTTGAACCAAAGCACCATCAAAAATAGATACCCCATTCCCAGGATAGATGAGCTCATTGATGAGCTACATGGGGCCAAGTTCTTCTCGAAGATCGACTTGAGATCAGGTTACCATCAGATTCGGATGAGGGGATCTGACGTGGAGAAGACAGCGTTCAGATGTCACTATGGCCATTTCAAATTCTTAGTCATGCCTTTTGGGTTGACTAACGCACCGGCCACCTTTCAGTCTTGCATGAACCGTGTGTTTCAGAATCAGTTAAGGCGGTTTGTGTTGATCTTTTTTGATGATATTCTGATTTACAGCAAGACTTGGGGAGATCATCTCAAGCACTTGGAGGAAGTGCTTAGTATTCTGGAGTCTGAGAGTCTGTTCGCAAAAGCTTCCAAATGTGAATTTGGAATGGAGGAGTTATTGTACCTTGGCCACATCATCAGTGCTGAGGGAGTGAAGGTGGATCCGGAAAAGATCAAAGCAGTGGTTGATTGGCCACCACCTGAAAATTTGACTCAGTTGAAAGGTTTTCTGGGTCTTTGTGGTTTCTATCGGAGGTTCGTTAAGGGGTATTCACAGAATGCTGCCCCCCTTACTGATCTCACCAAAAAGGGGGCCTTTGTTTGGTCAGAAAAGGCTCAACTTGTTTTTGACAAATTCAAAAGGATCATGAGTTCCTGTCCGGTTTTGGCTATTCCGGATTTCTCCAAGCCTTTCGAGCTGCAGTGTGATGCATCAGGTGAAGGAGTTGGGGCTGTCCCGATGCAAGACAAACACCCTATCGTGTTTGAGAGCAGAAAATTAAGGGGTGTGGAAAGATCATATTCAATTTATGACAAAGAAATGCTTGCCATTATGCATGCATTAGCCAAGTTCCGGCAGTACTTGGTGGGGAACAAATTCGTGGTTAAGACTGACCACAATAGCCTCAAGCATTTCATGCACCAAAAAGATCTAAATGAGAGGCAACAGAAATGGGTAAGTAAGCTTCAAGCTTACGACTTTGACATTGAATATGTCAAAGGGAAAAATAATGTCGTGGCCGATGCTCTCTCCAGAAGGCCTCATCTTAGCTCATTGTGTGAGCTTACTGCAGATTGGAGAGACATGTTGCTTGCTGATTATGCAAAAAATCAGTTTGCAACCAGCATTCTGGAAGGTACTATCCATGATGAAAGGTACCAGGTGGTTGAAGGGTTGATCCATTATAAGGGAAGAATCTTTCTGGTGGCTGATTCTAAGCTCAAGAAGAAGATTCTTTTGAATTTTCATGACATTCCAGTTGCTGGTCACCAAGGTTTTTTTAAGACCTATACGCAGATCGAGAAAGGTTTTCTTGGAAAGGTTTGAAGAGAGAGGTTCAACGCTACATTCAGGAGTGTCCTGTTTGTCAAGCAAATAAAAATGAGCATACACTACCAGCCGGTTTGCTGCAACCACTTCCAATTCCCAATCAAAAATGGGAAAGCATTTCGATGGATTTCATCACTGGGTTGCCCAAGGCCCAAGGGAAGGATTGTATTTACGTGGTAGTTGACAGATTAACCAAATTTGCTCATTTCTTTGCCATTACCAGCACTTTTTCTGCAGCCCAAGTTGCAGATTTGTTCTTTCGAGAAGTGTTTAGGCTGCATGGGTTACCAAAGAATATTGTCAGTGATAGGGACAGCAAGTTCCTAAGTACCTTTTGGCAGGAAGTTTTCAGAATGAGTGGTACTGTGCTCACTCCAAGCACTAGTTATCATCCCCAAACTGATGGGCAAACAGAGGTGGTGAACAAGTGGTTGGAAGGATACTTGAGAAATTATGTATCAGAACAACAGAAAGCTTGGGTCAAGTGGCTGCATATAGGCGAGTACTGCTACAACTCTACTTTTCATATGTCAATCAAGATGTCTCCGTTCTTGGCACTTTATGGATATGAAGCACCCAGTTTTGCTGATTTGGTGTTTGGTGACAGCAAAGCACCTTTAGCTAAGGATCTGTTGCAGCATAGTCAAGACATAATGAGATCCTTGAAGGATAATTTGCAGATTGCACAAAATCAGCAGAAGTTGTATGCTGATCAGAAGCGTGTTAGTTAGATTTTGAGTTGGGATATGGTCTATCTTAGTTTCCCCAACCTTATGAGCTTGATCTCTCAAGAAAAGAATTAGGCTGAAAGCTCAAACCTAGCTTCTATAGACAATCGGGGTCATCGAGAAAAAGTTGGAAGCTGATGGCACCTGAATTAAACTACCTAAGTTAGCAGTGCATAACGTCTTCCACGTTAATCTGCGCCTCAAAAGGCACTTGGACACCAATGTGATTGCTTCTTCACGGTTACCGCAGTTGGATGAAAGAGGACGAGGTTGGTTCTAGTTCCACGGAGATATAGATGTCGAGAAGAAACGTTCTTTGAGGAACTAAAACTATCAGAGAATGTTTGGTAAGTGGAAGAACGCCTATGGAGGATGCAACTTGGGAAAGTGATGAGATATTGCGGCATCTAGTTCGTTAGCGAGGACAAACAATAATCTTGGGGAGGCGATTTATGTCCCCTTCTCAAACGACATTTCCGGTGATTATGGCCTTTCTTTGGGAACCCGAGCTAGTCGGAGGATTAAATTAGGGTTTCCTATTTTGAGGAGGTCATTGTACTCGGAATGGAGGATTCAATGGCGGATTCTTTCTGGGTTTCGAGAGAGCCGCTGTGGTATGATCATCTGACATTGAGCACTGAATTTACTATTTTGGCAAATTCTACTAGCGATATAGGGATGGTATCGGTGATTTGACTTTTCCCTTGATTGACTCAAGTGGCGTATTCAGTTTCGGGCTTCAGAATGCAGTTATGGGAAGTCGAGCTCATTTCACTTAAAAATAACATTATAATTAAAATGTTATTTATCACCTTGGCCTAGTCGAATGACTTAATGTTATTTTAAAAGGTGGACTCAAAGGGTGGCGCCTTCATTAAGGTTATATTTAATATTTGATGAGTTCTCCTAAAGTCAAAGCAAATTAATTGGGGCGCATTTATCAAGGTGATGTTTTAATTAAAATATGATTATTGAGCTAAAGGTGAAAAGGACGCCATATTGAAGGAAGAGTTAGGGTTTGAACCTTGAGTTGGATTTTAGGGTTTCGTGAAGTCAAACGAAACTTATAAAAAGGAAGTCTTGTGCATCATTTCAGGATCTTTGGTCGACTATACTGTTATGCTGCCGGATTGGCTCTGGGACTGCTTCGAGGAATGAAGGCCTCCTAGCTTGGGCATCACTTCGTGTTTGGAAGACAACATCTAGTGGTGAATCATTGTATTGTGAGTTGCATTTAGTTTGTGTTTTGTTCTCAGCTCATTGCATAGTTAGATTCGAATTGGCATTTAGTAGTTTCAGCACTTTGCATTGTTTCTAGACAGCAGATTGCATGTTTCATTCATAAATCATAAAATACCAAAAATATCGTTCTGGGTATTAACCCATTGGCATTGTTAGACCTAGGCGCCCATATTCTCATATTTGCAGATTTTTTAGTGTTGTCTTTTATTTTATAGAGCAGATCGCCCTCTTTCCTTGAGCCGTACCTTTCAGCTGTGTCTTGAAATCTGTGCAAATTAAATGAAAGGTTTTCGATCTGTTTTCATGGTTTCATCTTAGGCGTCTCCTTTGTTAATGTCTTTTGCATTCGATTTCATGTTATTCCGAGGAGTTTTGTGAGGGTTATGTTCAATTGAGTGATTTTAAAGCTGCTGGTTATTCATACACAAAACAGATTTGTAACAAAATCAGATTTAGAAGTTGATCTTTGAAAGTTGTATTGGTTGGCACTTCCTTTCAAGATAAGAAGTTCTTTATGATGTAACGCTAAGCTTTCAATGTTCTAAGTTATTGGCAGACGAATGATTCTTATTCTTGTAAACTGACAGTAGTACTGGCAGTCTCTTTCATTGTTGCTCAATTCTGATTTGTAACGCTTCTTTCATTTAAGTTGTTGTAATAGATCTATCTCCGCCCTATGATCGCTACTTTCCCATCTTGGGTCAGCAAGCACATTCTGGGTGTCGAGTATTTCCAGTTTCAGCATTTATTTCAAGCATTTAATTCTGTAATCACTTCGTCATATGGTCGCCCCTCACTCCGCCTTGGATTGGGTAGCACATACTTGACGTTGAGTTCTTTTCTGTATTTAGAGTAGAGATCCTCTGACCAATGCTCGCCATCATTGGCGCCATTCTGGTTAGAGTTGCTTTCTTGCACGTTTTGGTTTTTTCTCTAACCTTAATGGGTGCTCTGCTTTGTAATTTGTAAATTGAAAAAACAAAAAATTTGGCTCGGAATATTTCAGATTTTGAACAAAATGGCCTCACTGACAAACATCATGCTTGAAGGCAATCAGAAGTTCAATATAAGCAATTACAAGACCTGGAAGCAGCGCATGATTTCCATCTTTGAATATCGTTGCCTAGATCAGATTATTCTAGGCAACATTAGTCGTCCTACAACGGCAGGTAAAGATCAAGAAAGGTTTGATAAGAAAATCGTGAAGTGGTAATGCTCATTAAGCTATCTGTCACAGATGATCAGCTGCCTCAAATTCCAATTGGAAAATCAGCAAAGGAGATTTGGGATCACCGAAAGGATCTTCATGAGACTTCCGACAAGAGTCATGCGTTCTTCCTAAAGAACATATTGTTCTCAATCATGATGGTCGAGAAGACATCATTACAAGCGCACTTGAATAAGATCAAGGAAATCGGATATCAGCTCAAGGCTATTGGTCAGAAAATGGAGGAAGAAGACATGATAGTCATCACTCTGAAAA
>VDFB02344766.1:0-48278 GCA_007258455.2 Sequoia sempervirens
AAATAGTCTGTGTTGTTTTCTATAACACATTGTTAATTGTTGTTCTCTAGCTTTGGCTATATTGTTTCATTTTGGATAAATAATAAAATAGTAAATGTTAGAGAGTTTATGTTTTTATCCAAAAGGAATTCTTGACTATCATTTCCACTCATTTTATTTCCCCTATGTGCAAAAATATACATATGTGATATTAGATTCAAAAAACATTATTATAGAACACTGTATATACACCTTATGATTCCAAGGATGTCCCAACAAAATAAAGATAGGGATCACTATGTATCAATGTTCTTTGCATCTACTATGAAAAAAATACATTCATGCACATAGGGGAAATACATTGTCCATCAGTGTGATCAAATGTCTACACAATTTTTGACAAGGCTTTGTTGGGTGTTGTTTTGTGGCTTTACTGGCTATCAAAACTATGAGCAAGGAGAGCAAGCTTCTATGAAGGTGCAAGTTCAATCATGCATTGTCAAGCTACTATCCAATTGGTAGAACGTTTTTGTGTTTTCTTGCATGGGGTGATAGTTGGAAAAGAAATAAAAAAGTGTCAGTTGTGATAATTTATTTCCCATTTTTTGCAGACGTTGAAGAAAGTAAGGAGTAAATAGACAAAAAGTGGGAAGAGGTAAACTTGAACCAAGCAAGAAGAGGTGCAATTAGAAAAAACCCTTTGGATTTATAGTTGTTCTTATATATAGTTTTGGACATGGTTGTATGCATGTATACATCTACATATACATATACAAAAATATGTATGCATGCAATTCAATTTCTCAGTGCATTCAACATCTTGATACAGTTGTGTGAAGATAAATGTGTCTCTAATGTAAATTTGTATGTGTGTAGACAAACAATAAAGTATGTCTTTCCTTTGTTGCCTTTCATTGTTCTTTTCTTGTGTGTAGATATGTATGTATGCGAAATAAGATGTAGACAACATTCATATAAACTTGTCCCCCTGTTTATTGCTTTGCTAGGATAGTTGTTATTTGTTTTTTCCTCAAGAGGAATTCTTGCAATAATAGGCTTCATATTAAGCATAATAAGAAACATTGCTTTCCACATACAATGTGCTGAAAAGCTTTAAAGTTAGGAAAATGGCATAAACTATTTTATGACTTCAGCTCTGGCTATATTGTTTCATATTTGATTCGCAATGCAATAGTAAATGTTATAGAAATTTATTATGTTGTCCATAAGGAATTCTCAACCATTGGTCTATAGATCTAGCTATATTGTTTCCTTTATGATAAGATGCTATTGAAAAATAGAATTTACTAGGTTGGTGTTGAAACTAATATTGTTTTATTTAAGGCATGAGTGTGTATGTATGTATATGCATTTTCTACATGTATCTTTGAGGTTATCCATATAACTTATGAATATTTGAGCTATTTATGTGTCCTTCAACTTTTTTTTTTTGCTAGCCATTTTGGAGTAGCCTATGCGCTATGGAGAAATGGTTCCAATTTTCAAATGTGTCAACATTGCCATTTTCTTTCTTCTTTATATCCATCAAAAATCTAATTTTGTTTGCTTCTTGCTACAACACCTTATCAAAAATCAAATAGTATAGCCTATTCAATAGCCTCTTATAAAAAATGAAACAGTTTGCCCTAACCTAGAGAACAACAATCACCAATGTCATATGGAATCAATGTTGTTTGCATCTACTACCACATAGATACATATCTATGCATAGGGGTCATACATTGTCCATCACTCTAATCAATAGTGCTAGTACCAAGATTGTTGCACTCATTTTGGAAAGAGGGAAGAGTTGCATTTGAAGCAAGTGTGTAGAGGTGCAGGTGGAGGTGCATATTGGAAAAACCCTTTCTAGAGTATTTCAAAAATAATTCATGTTATTTTCCATAGGCCATTGTTCATTGTTGTTCTCTAGCTCAAGGTATATTGTTTCATTTATGCTGTCCATGTAGCCATGGTGTTTGGAAGGAAATATTGTTTGTTTTTGCATTGGATTGCTACTATGAATTCTCATGTTTTATGGGTTTTCCATCTAGGTCACTATTGAAAGCAACATAGTTTCAAAAGTAGTTTATGTTATTTTCCGCAGGCCATTGTTCATTGTAGTTCTTTAGCTTAGGGTATATTGTTCCATTTATTGACACGATGTAACCGCGATGGTTGGAAGGAAATATTGTTTATTTTCTGCGTTGGATTGTTACTGTGAATTGTTATGTTTTGTGGGATTTTCATCTAGGTAGTTGTTGAAAGCAATATAGTTTGGAAAATAGTTTATGTTATTTTCCATGGCCTTTCATTGATTCTTATTCATAGATTATGAACATATTTTCATTTATGAGTCTCCAAATAGTTGTGAAGTGATGGAAGGCAATATTGTTGTTTATTTTTTGTGTTCCACTGTTACTGTGAATTGTTGTGTTTCTTATGGGTTTTTTTATTTGGGTCATTGTTGAAACCAATACAGTTTCATTTATGGTTCGCATTTTATGGCGAAGGTTTTCAATGGGTTTGTCACAGTCATATATTTATTGTTGTATGGTTTCCATGTAGTGGCAATGGCTGTAAGTAACACCTGCCATTAAAATCCTCGGAAAACATAGGGAATGTTTGCGTAATTTTCAACAAGGAATTGTTGGGTGTGGTTCTATGGCTTTACCTTCTATCAGAAGTGTGAGTGAGGAGGGAAAGCTTCTCTGAACATGCAAGTACAATTATCTGTTGTGGAATTTTTGTGAAGATGGTTGGACCCTATTTTATGTTTTTTGCATGGCACAATCATTGCAAAAGCATTTTTTTTTTTTTGCAGCTATCAGCGCACATTATTTTTTACAAGAACATATGTAGGAATTGTATGCCCTCGCTACATTTGTAGGAATCTATTTTGCAAATACATATAGACATAAAAAGTATATGTGGGAATGTAATGATATATAGTTTATGTTAATTTCCATAGGGCATTGTTGGTTTATATGTGGTGCCAATGGTTGCAAGGGAAAAAATGATGAACAATGCCATGTGTAGATTTGGATGTATGTCATAGCAGTTGCAAACAACATTGGTACATACTGAAACATTGTTGGAATAATAAGTCGTATTTTGAGTGTTATATCAAACATCGATGCCACCATCTTTGTAGAACTTCTTCCTTAAATAACTTCTAAGAGCTTTTCAACACATTGTATGTTGAAAAATGTTTCTTATTATACTTACTATAAAGCCGAGTATATATGAATGTTGTCTACATCTAATTTTACATACATACTTATGTGCACACAAGAAAAGAAAAATGAAACACTACATTAGATGGAAAAACCTGCAAAGTACAAAAATTCACAATAACAAACCCATCCAAAACCATCACCAAAAAATGTGAAGCATAAATCAAACAATATAGTCTTATGTAGAGTACAATCAACAATGCATATATATGTGAACCTAACTTGATATGTGTGTGTGTGTGTGTGTGTGTGTGTGTGTGTGTGTGTGTGTGTGTATGTATATATCGGTGTAGCTTTTGTTTTGCAGCTACATATATATGTATTGCATGCGTTAAATACACCTTTTTAGTTATTATTCTTTTCAGCCTCAAAAAAGGAGTTGTTAGAATGATAGATTATATAGTATGTGTAATAAGGAAGATTGATTTCACCATTGATCAGAGTGGTGGACAATGTATGTTCTTGCTTAGGGGTTTGGTGAGAGCCCATCAGGCTCCATGACCCAATATGATAGGTTTGAGAGTAGGCCTCATTTTTTTGTGTTTGATTTTATATTTCCTATCTATAGATCTATTTGTTTCTGACATTAGATGCAAACAACATTCATTTGTTTGAGTACCACCTATGGATATATCTATGTAATAGCCTATGACGGTCCATGGCCCAATATTGTAGAGTGGAGAGCAGGGTTTCTTTTGTTGTGTTTCATTTTATTTTCCCTATGTGCAATTATGTATCTGTGTGAAATTAGATGCAAACAACATTTATATGCACAAAACCCTCTATACTAATTGCAATAAAAAACATTGATATCGTCATTGATTACAGTGGTGGACAATGTATTTTTGGTCTACCAATATAATCAATAGCAAGACCAATGTTTCATCTCGCACTTAATATACAACCTATCATTCTAACAAATCCTTACGAAGACATAGACAAATAAGAACTATACTTAAAGACACACAAAAACAACTAAGAATTCCTTATCTAGAAGAACATGAACTGATTTATTACTTTGTAACCATTTCCACCACATGGAAACCATAAATCAAATAATTTATTCAAGGCCACAGAAGAACAATCAACAATGCCCTATGGAAAATAGCATAAACTATTTTATTAATTCAATAAGTATTAAATGTAAGGTCTAGAAAAGCGAAATGCAACATATCGACCAATAAGAGAAATAGGTATGTACCTTTGAGTCATTCTATTATGCAATAATTGAATTGTGAACATATTATTATAAGTAAAACTATTACTATCATCTTGACTGAACCTTAAGATATTTATTCTAAAATTCCATGACTAAATATTTGACTCTCAGCACCTTGTTATGCTAATTAAGTATCATATGAACCATGAGTGGAATTGATTTCAATAAGAATTATATATTAAACAAAACATATTTAGAAAGGAAAACAAAACATTCAAATTTATTGTTTTGAGAAAATAGTTTTTTATTTGGGAAGACAATTTTTATTTCTTTCATTGTCAAAAATGAATTCTTACAATAATAGGATTTATATTAAGCATAATAAGAAATAGTGGTTGCCACATACAATGTGTTCAAAACCTTTTTGAAGATATTCAAGGAAGAAGTCAAATTATTTTCCCAAGGTTGTCATATAAAAAATGAAACAATATAGCCAAAGGTAGACAAGAACACTTAATAATTCCTTATGAAAAACAACATAAATTATATAGCATTAGGGTGAAGCCACAATAGTGGTTTACAATTTGATGAAGGAAAAATCATAAAAAATGAGCTCATGGCCTAAAATTTGGTTTTAGGGGTTCAAACGAACCTACAAGTTCGAGCAAATCCACTTAAATACTTTCCCCCCATTTCCTACCCAAAAACCAAAGGGAAATGCAAATTAAAAGATGGTTCACTCGAACCCCCCTTATCCCTCATTCTCCCCCTTAGACACAAAAAAAATCTAAATTTTTGCACCTCGGAGCTCGGGTTGAAGATGAAAATGGAAGAGAATTCACAAACCCAACTAGAATTAGGTAGTCCTCAGAATGACCTATCCAACAAATATAATTTTAATATGTTTTGGTTTTATTATGTATTTATTTTTTTAGTTTTATTAAACAAAGTTTTTTCGACGAAAATCAAGCTCTCTATTTTGTACATGTGGAAAAATAGCAGATTATCAAAAAAAAAAAAAATGAAAAATGTGAGTGCACGAAATATTGAAGTCTTTGATCCAACAAAAAAAATGAAATTCAATGTAAATACAAAAAATGTTACGTGTTATATAGTCGCGCTATGTTTGAATTATAATTGGTTTGAATTTGAAACTTTATTAAAGAAAAAATATTCAATAAAAAACTATCTAACCAAGTGGAAGCACTAGATATTGGAGTTACAAATCTAAATTTGAAAGAATTAGAATTTTTTCCTTCATGGAAAAAAATTTATGCTTTATACAGTGTGCGTCACTTTTTTAAAATGTTGTTTTATGAAAAAAACTAGTTTTCGAGGGAGATGGAAAAAGAAGTGCAAATTGATTCCAAAAATTTTGAAAAAAATATATTTAGAATCTACAAACAAAATTTCACAAAACTTTAGTTTTCATCATCTTCAAATTCCTCACGGTTTAGCCACTATAGGTGCTCGAAAGTGAAGACTTAGTTTACTAAAATATTTTAGTGTGCAGTTAGGCCAAAAATTGTAAACCACTAGTGTGGGATCACCCATTAACTATTTGGTTATGTTGCAATCATAACCAAAAAATAACATAAACTACACAACATTAACTATTTGGTTATGTTGCAACCATGACCACTAAATGGAAGCCAAAAATGAATAAATAATAGGTGTTATTACAACCATCACCGGCACATGCAAACAATACAACAAATAATCTTGATGCAAACCAGCATTTAATTTCACTAGCCCTCTCTATCCACACGATAGAAAATCTACCAACCTATTCCCAAGATAAACCAAGCACCTCCACAACCTTCTACATGGCCGACACAAAAGCCTCAAAACTGGGAAAGATGATAGATAACCAAGGAGGCTAACAAAAATTGCAACCAAAGTTCAAGAAAATCTGCCACCCTTTTTCACAGCTAATGGAAGGCTCAAAAATTGGGAAGGCTAACTACAATTCTGACCAAAGTGTTAGAGTAATAAGTTATTTCACTTAATTAATTACACCATATTGGTTAATTAATTAAGTCACTTATCACTTTATTTACTTAAGCTAAACTTAGGCACATTAATAATTAATTATTAATTATTAAGTGTGCACACTAGGGTTTCCTTTTAGGGTTGCATACATTGCTTTTATAAAGCAATTCATCTCTTGTAATTTGAAAATTCTTGAATAATATTAATTTGCACATCTTCATGAAAATTTCTCTACTGTATCTTGGTTTTTTCTTGTGGAATTTATTTCTAGTTTGCATGTCTGATCTTGGATTCTAACATGGTATCAAAGCCTTGATTGTGCAACCCCTTCTCATATTTTGGAGAATTTCAATGCAGATCTCATTCGAGTTTCCTCGAGGGTTTTATTCCTTTAGCCTATTTATGAAGCATCTTGGATCAAATCAAGCATCACCATTGGATTCAAAGCGCTGGAAAAAGTCAGGATTGGCTTTTATTTAACTGATTTTGCTCATCATTGAAGGAATCTGTAAGGGTTTCAAGTTCAGTGATTTTTTTGCAAGATCTGGGGGTCACCTATTTTTCTAGGCATTTTTAGTCAAAACGAACTTCGCCATTGAGTCCACAGTGCCTGAAAATCCCTATTCCCATATAAAATTTGTCCATTTTGGGCACTATCAACTAGGGAGGCAAAAAAAAAATGTCTGAGGGTTGTATAGCCCCTAGGCATGATTTTTGAGGTTCATATTTTGAAAAAAAATTAAAAACAGCAAAAAGTTCTGTAGCCAGTGTAAAATCCAACACCACCAAGATGTCGCCCAATGGCCATTGGTTACCAATCTGCCACCAATGGAAACCTCCTTCCTACTGCCTATTGGTCTCAGCCCCCGAGGGCTCTAGTCTTGAAGCCTCCAGTCCTATTAATGACCAAGAGCTAAGCTTCTACCCCCGTGGGCCCAATCACATAGCCAGCGGTCACATTTGTGATCGAGAGTGCATGTTCTAGCACCTAACCACCAGCAGTGGTCTTATGAGCGACCAAGAGCTAAAGGTCAAGGCGCTTATTTTTTACCCCTGTTTAGTGCCAAAAGTTCCCTTTTACATGGATTTTTTAATTTTTGGTATAACTTGGGCATATGGAGTCAAAATCAGGAAAACAAGATATCATCAGAAAGCTGGTTCCGAGAACTTCACAATGGTGTAGGTGTGGTTTTCAGAAGTTGCATGTTGCTATTTTCACTCTAAGAGACATATCTTTTCACTAGCTTATCCATTTTTTACAATTTAAGTGACATCAAAAAGCTGGTTTTGACCTCTACATAGATATGAGGTCCATTTTTATTAGGAAGGTAGATGTGAATTTTTTCTTGTGCATGCACTCTATTTTGTTTTCATGCACTAGGTTTACTTTTTCTCTCTCGCTTATGCATGTTTTGCATGCTCTCCTTTTGCAATTATTAGGTATTGTAATAAATGAACTAATATAAAGTTCCATTAGGGGTTTTTTTGCATAATAATCTGATTGGAGTGTAGTTGCATTTTGATCTCCATCTTTATTTTGATGACAACTCGCATGGGTTGTATCTAGATTATGTAGTTTCTTTTGGCCACATCTTTCTTATAGCTTGACACATATCAGATTCACATCAGTTCACACTTCAGATTGAGAGTCTATGGTTATTGATCCACATTGGGTCACATCTCAGTTTGAGGGCCATTAAATTTATGGTTAATGTTCCAGATTCTTCATGGTACTTTCTCCTATGGATTAGTTTTAGCCACCGTTTGGCATTGACATCGAGATACTCTTCACTTCCATATTCTTTCATCATATCATTCCCTCTTATGGGAGGCATCATTTATACTGTTGCTTCAAGATTCTAGGGTTGTTCCAGTTTGTGGGATTTCTAGTGTTCCTTGGCATTGGGTCTGTTGTTGCATTATTATTATTTTGTCTAAATCCTTCAATGAATCTCATATGGTTTCTTGTAAATAGAGGTATATTTCCTTGCTTTCCAGATTCAAGTTCCAATGTTACTCCACATTGTTCTTCCAATGCTTCTTTGCAGTAGGTCATCTCATTGTAGGGGGGTTTTTTCCCACTGAGCTTTTCTTCTCTACTTCATTCATTGCATTTGTACATGGGTACCTGATCAGTCCTTTGTTTCCAGGACCCATTCATGCTTTCATGCATCATTTCTTTAGTGTTTTAGCCACTTCCTAAGTTCATCTTAAGCGGGGCTGTTAGAGTAATAAGTTTTTTCACTTAATTAATTACACCATATTGGTTAATTAATTAAGTCACTTATCACTTTAGCTACCTAAGCTAAACTTAGGAACACTAATAATTAATTATTAATTATTAAGTGTGCACACTAGGGTTTCCTTTTAGGGTTGCATACATTTATTTTATAAAGCAATTCATCTCTTGTAATTTCAAAATTCCTAAATAATATTAATTTGCACATCTTCATGCAAATTGTTCTGCTATATATTATTTTTCTCTTGTGGAAGGTATTTCTAGTTTGCATGTTTGATCTTGGATTCTAACACAAAGTTCACACAAATAGCCTATCGGCTAACAAGCTAGAGAACAACAATCAACATAAACTATATAAAATTAATTGTTTCATTGTGTTGCAACCATAAGGACAAAATAGAAACCATAAATCAAATGATATTGGTTTCAAAAGTGACCCATATGGTAAAACTGACAAAACAAAAAAAGTGCATGATAACAAACCCATTCAAAACTATAGTCTTTTCTCAACAACACCTTATTGAAAACACAATAATCTATCATTTTCAATAGAAACTTATAAAAAATGAAACAACATATTTGCAACCTAAGCTAGAGAGCAACAATCAACAATACCCTTTGTAAATCAACACAAATTGTATAACATTAACTATTTTATTCTATTGCAACCATACCCATAAAATACAGGGCATAAATCAAACAATATTTGTTTCAAAAACGGCCTAGATGGAGAAACCCACAAAACACAAAAAATCACACTAACAAACCAATACAAAACCATAGCCATAGAACAAAAACCATAAACAAAATAATATTGCTTTTAAAAAAATTAGTCTTTCCTCAAAAACACCCTATTGAAAATGAGATGATATAGCCTTTTCAACAACACCTTGTCGAAATTGAGACAATATAGCCTAAGCTAGACAACAACAATCAACAATGCCTTATGGAAATCAACATAAATTGTATAACATTAACTATTTTAAATCCAAACAACAACAATCAACAATTCCTTATCGAAATCAACATAAACTATATAATGTTAACTATTTTATTGCATTGGAACCATATCCACAAAAAAAGTAGTTTAGGTTTAACATTGACCTAGATGCAAAAACCCACAAAACATAAAAAATCACAGTTACAAATCCATTCGAAAATATAGTCTTTTCTCAACACCACCTTATCGCAACTTGAAACAATATAGCCTTTTTCAAAAACACCTTATTGAAAATGAAATAATGTAGCCTAAACCAGACAACAACAATCAACAATGCCCTATCGAAATCAACATAAACTATATAATGTTAACTATATTAAAGCTAGACAACAACAATCAACAATGCCTTATGGAAATTAACATAAAATATATAAGGTTAACTATTGTATTGCATTACAACCATAGGGACAAAAGGCAAGGCATAAATCAAACAATATTCATTTCAACATCCCACATGGGGGAACCCACAAAGCACAAAAAGTGCACAATAACAAACCGATGCAAAAATATAGTATTTTCTCAACAACACCTTATAAAAAATGGAACAATATAGCCTTTTGACTAGAACTTTATCATAAATGAAACAATATAGCACAAGCTAGAGAAAAACAATCAACAATAATAAAAATGCCAACCATAAATGAAACAATATTGCTTCTAAAAAATAATATAGCCTTTTCTCAACAATGCCTTAACAAAAATTGAAACAATATAGCCTTTTCAATAGTGCCTTATCAAAACTAAGACAATATAACCCAAGCTGGGCAACAACAATTGACAAAAATTGTATAAGGGTATGTGCAGGATCATGATGGGCCAAAAAGTAGAAATATGATGGGTATGTGGCTGACGATTCTTTTTTTACCCAAAATTGATGAAATGAAAAGGGTTTTTAGAGGAAATTCTTAGCTTTCCACTAATATAAATTATGCCTTACTTTGAATTTAATAAGTAATTATTATTCATTTTCTATTCAAATTACAACTAAAGTCCTGATTGATAGGCTGATTGAAAAACATCTGTAGCTTTCAAACAATATCATATTTTTTGAATCCAAAACATGCATCACATTCTATGCTTCGCATACTATAGGATTTTAAAAAAAATCATGAAGTTTTGACTAAGTTAAGGTGGTCAAACATATGAGTTTTCATGTTTTTAAAATTTGTAATAAAAGTTCATAATTAATTATTTATTTGGAAAAAAATTACAAAAATATGCATCACATTGGGACATGATTCCTCTACTTATATCTGAAATGTTATAAAAAATATTATCATTTTATTATGGTTAAGGTGGTCGGACAAACACCTAGTTCTTATTTTTCACGAAATTTAAGTACTTATTGAAATTTCAAATTTTCACCAAATATATATATATTTTAAACAAACCTAGTAGTTTAGAAACTACATTCAATTTTCTATAGATTTTATTCTTACATATTTTTGAAATAATATAGATAACTTATTCAAATTTTTACGTCAAGTTGCCTAACTTTGATTTTTCTAAAAATTTTGCCACTTAAGGGCCTATGTTTTCCATGATGATCCTGCATATACCCATAATATTAACAATTTTATTCTATTGCAAACATAGCTAGAAAACAGAAGCCATAAAAAGAAACTCACAAAAAATAACAGTAACAAACCCACACAAAAATATACTATTTTCTCAATAGAACCTTATAAAAAATTGAAAAAATATAGCCTTTTCAATAGCACCTTATCATTGAAACAATATAGCCTTTTCAGCAACATCTTATTGAAAATTGAAAAAATATAGCCTTTTCAATAGCACCTTATCAAAAATGAAACAATATAGCCTAAGCTAGAAAATGATAATCAACAATGCCTAATGGAATAAAAAAAAAATTGTATAACATTAACTATTTTATTTCGTTGCTACCATAACCACCAAATGAAATCCATAAATCAAACAATATTGGTTTCAATAGTGACCCAAATGGAGAAACCCACAAAACCATAGCCACAAAATTCCAACCATAAACAAAACAATATTGCTTTTAACAAACAATATAGTCTTTTCTTAACAATGCCTTAACAATAGTTGAAACAATATAGCCTTTTTAACAACACCTAATCAAAAATGAGACAATATAGCTCAAGCTAGACAACAACAATCGACAAAAACTACATAAAGTTAACAATTTTATTTTGTTCCAAACATAGCCACAAATAGAAGCCATAAAGAGAAACCCACAAAAATTCATAGTAACAAACCCATGATGCAAAAATATACTCTTTTCTCAATAGAACCTTATCGAACATTGAAACAATATAGCCTTTTCAACAACACCTTATAAAAAATGAAACAATATAGCCTAAGTTAGAGAACAATAATTAACAATGCCTAATGGAATCAAACATAAACTATATAACATTAACTATTTTATTCTGTTGCAACCATAACCACACAACATAAGCCATAAATCAAACAATATTGGTTTCAACAATGACCTAGATAGAGAAACCCACAAAACCATAGCTACAAAACACCAACCATAAATGAAACAATATTGCTTTTAACAAAAAATATAATCTTTTCTCAACAACACCTTATCAAAAATTGAAACAATATAGCCTTTTCAACAACACCTTATTGAAAATGAGACAATATAGCCCAAGCTAGACAACAACAATAGACAAAAAATGCATAATGTCAACAATTTATTTCATTGCAAATATAGCCACAAAACAAAAGCCATAAAGAGAAACCCACAAAAAAATTCACAATAACAAACCCATGCAAAAATATACTCTTTTCTCAACAGAACCTTATTGAAAATTGAAACAATATAGCCTTTTCAACAACACCTTTTCAAAAATGAAACAATATAGCCTAAGCTAGAGAACAATAATCAACAATGCCCAATTGAATCAAACATAAAATGTATAACATTAACTATTTTATTCCGTTGCAACTATAATCACAAAACGAAAGCCATAAATCAAACAATATTGGTTTGAACACCGACCTAGATAGAGAAACCCACAAAACACAAAAAATCATAGTTACAAACCCATGCAAAACCATAGCCACAAAACATATACCATAAACCAAAAAATATTCGTTTTTATAAATAATATAGTATTTTCTCAACAACACCGTATTAAAATTTAAAAAAATCAATAGAACCTTATCAGAAATCAAACAATATAGCCTGCCACAAACCGCGAAACACAAATGAAATAATATCAAAAAGGGTTTTTTCGATATGCACCTCTTCCTACTTGCTTCAAACAAACCTCTTCTCACTAGCTTTCTCTATGTTGCCTTGTTTCTCAAAGCCTACAAAAAACTACATAATGTTAACAATTTTATTCCATTGTAAACATAGGGCCAAGAAATGAAAGCCATAAAGTGAAACCCACAAAAATTCATAGTAACAAACCCATGCAAAACCATAGACACAAAATGTGAAACATAAATGAAACAATATTCATTTTTACAAACTATATAGTGTTTTCTCAACAACAACTTATCAAAATTTGAAACAATCAATAGTACCTTATCGAAAATCAAAGAATATAGCTTTCCACAAACTGTGAACCACAAATGAAACAATATCGCAAAGGGTTTTTTTGATATGCACCTCTTCCTGCTTGCTTCAAACACACCTCTTCCCACTAGCTTTCCTACAAAAAATGGGAAAAAAATTATCACAAGCGACACTTTTCTTTTACTTTTGCAACCATTGCCCCATACAAAAAATAAACAATAACCTCCAACCACCTTCACAGAAGTTGGACAACGCTTGATAGAACTTGTACCCTCATAGAAGCTTTCCCTCATTGCTCATGGCTCTGATAGAAAGTATAGCAACATAACGAGACCCAACAATGCCTTATCAAAAATTCCACAGACATTCGCTATGTTTCCCGAGGTTTTAAATGACAAGTGTTATTACAACAATTGCTAGTACATAGAAAGCATACAACAATTAATGTTGATGTGAACCATCGTTTAATTTTGGTGGACTTCTCTATCCACACAACGGGAAATCTACCAACCTATTCCCAACGTTTGCCAACTACCTCTGCCACCTTTTCATGACCACCAAAAGGATGAAAAAATAGGAAGGTTGACAGATAACCAGGAGGCTGACAAAAAATCTGACCAAAGTTCACACAAATAGCCTATCAACTAATAAAAGTCAATAGAAGATAACTATATCTCCTCTAAATTATTTTAAAATATAATTATTAAATAATATGAAAATAATAATTTATGACATACACTACTTTCCCAAAGAAAAACACAATACTAATCACCATCTTGAACTATTCAAAACAGTTATCAGACTTTTGCCATTAAAAAACCCTTAACAAGAGTTTGGAGTGAATTTACAAGAGTCTATAGAATTTATATTATATTAATTAGGAAAAACATCATTGGCCTCTGCTTTGAATGGATCAACATGAATAATCCCATTTTCTTGCCTTTAAATACCATAACTCTTGTTATGGATGTAGAGCCTTAACCATGGCGACTCTGAGAGCTTGTAAAATTATGGTTTTATTCATGTTTGTTTTATGTTTGATTTATAGTGTTGGGCTAGAGCAAGCAGAAGCAAGATATATTCCCTTTTACAATGGAGAGAATGTGCGTCAGATGTAAGGTAATTGTTTATATCTTTTTTTCAAGAGTTTGTGGTCTATAATAAGCCTTTTGAGCCAATTATTTTGTTTGAATAACACACTCTCTTATTTATAATACAATCTTTTCACAGTTCATTTAAGTTGATTTTCTAAGCTTTAACCATAGTGTTTATCTAAATCTAAACAATTAAATGAGAGACTACTTACCCTTCCATTATTTTAAAGTCATTTATTAAATAATATTTTAAAACATTTTTTTTAATGAGATTTTGACAAAATATAAAAGAAAAAATTAATATTATAAAATAAATAAAACTTCCATCAAATTACTTCAAATATATTTATTAAATAAATATTTATATTATAAAATTTGATTTACTTTCTAATTTAAAGAGGTCAAAATTAAAAAAACTGAACTTATATAAATCAATAGAATATAATTATATCTCCTCTAAATTATTTTAAAATACAATTATTAAATAAATATGAAAATAATAATTTATGAAATACTCTACTTTCCCAAAGAAAAACACAATAAGTTAATTACCATCTTGAACAATTCAAAACAGTTGTAAAACATTGGCCAGAAAAATACCCTTACAAAAGCTTTTGAGTCACGCTATTCAGAAAAAATTAAAAATATTTATATTATACTCAGCAATGCTTAGTCAAAAAAAACATCATAGATCTCTCTGGTTTGATGATGAATCCATCGACGTGGATTATCCCATTTTCCTTCCTTTAAATACCTTGAACAATTCAAAACAGTTATCAAACTTTGGCCATTAAAAAACCCTTAACAAGAGTTTGCAGTGAATTTACAAGAGTCTACTAAATTCATATTATATTAATCAGGAGAAACATCATTGCCCTCTGGTTTGAATGGATCAACGTGAATAATCCCATTTTTTTGCCTTTAAATACCATAACTCTTGTTATGGATGCAAAACGTTAACCATGGCGACTCTGAGAGCTTGTAAAATTCTGGTTTTATTCATGTTTGTTTTATGCTTGATTTATAGTGTTGGGCCAGACCAAGCAGAAGCAAGATATATTCCCTTTTACAATGGAGAGAATGACCGCTAAATGGAAGGTAATTATTTATCTGTTTGTCAAGAGTTTGTGGTCTGTAATAAGCCTTTTGGGCCAATTTTTTGATTGAATAATACACTTTCTTACCACTTTATAATACCAGCTTTTCACAGTACGTTTAAGTTGATTTTCCAAGCTTTAGCAAGAGTGTTACTTTATTATCTGACTGTTGATATAACCGAGATCATAAACTGCAGAAGGTGCAGAAGCGCCTTTGATACCTAGTCTCAAGACGTGTTGCCCAGGCGCTTGCTGTGATGTTCCACCAAATTCGAAGTGTTGCCATAGATAAATTGGCTGATATTTCTAATTTAATGAGAATCAAGGGCTAATAGGTTGCAGATATGTTTTATCCTTTTTCTTTTTCCTGAATTTTAGATGAAAAAACGTGTCTTCAATTTTTTTAAGCATTCCTTGTACCATATGCTGCACAATAATTGAAAGTATGAGGATTTGCTGCAGCATAACCAGCTGCTTAATGTACCCAAAAAAAAATTGTATGACTAAATGTGAAAATTATGCCCAGATTAATATAAATGGTACTTATAAGTTGTGGGTTATTTATCAAAAAATTTATCAAGACTTTTTGTTCAATTATGGTTGTCTCTTTATATAGACGTGGATTGATTGATGGATCGATTTACCTATCTATACTAGGTATAGAATAAGTGTCAATTTTATTGAATGAAAATAGTTAAATGGTGAGCTACAATATAATTGTCTCAATTAAAATATAATTAAAATATTGAATTATGATATTGTTATCAGGATTTAATTGTGTAGTTTTTCGAGTCAAATTCATTGATCTATTTTTCATGAGTAGTGGTCCACAAGAACCCATCTCTCATGATAATGAATGGTCCACTTACCACTCATCGCATTTAGGTGATGCTCATAGAGGTGAAGCATTGGACTTTCTAGGGAGGTCACCCATCCCAATGCTACTCCAACTCAAACATGCTTAACTATGAAGTTTTCCCCAAGATTAAAATATTGAGTGTTAATTAGATTTTGATATTTATTTTTTTATGATGATGTGGTTTGATTATTTTAATAATATTAAAAAATGGTCGAGGAATCTCCATAATAAATGTGGTAATTGTTGGTACACAAATATAGTAGTAATAAATGACTTTTAAAATATTATAATTTAAAAAATTGTTAATTTTTAATCTCTATTACTAGTTTGTGTCAATGAACGAAGTCTATTAAAGAATTCTTTTATAATTTGTGATTTTTAAACAACCTAATATTTTATAATTAGCATGGTACAATATGTGTCATATATCTCTTGGGAGATATACCATTGCAATATATTTCATAATAAAATAAGAGGAATCTATAATGAAGGATGAACCTATTATATATATTTCTTTATCGATTTTATTTTTGATTTACTAATGAATGTCATGAAAATGATGAATATATGAAATATAGTTAACACTAAGTTTTATGAAACACAATTGTTGAACTTGATATGATAAATATTAAGTTATCTTACTCTTGTGACTAAAATTAATATCAGTGCTCTAGCTTTCATTGAAGGTAAGAAATTTAGGTAAAAAATCAATTAGGAACATGGTGTGATTTTTTTTAAATAAAATAATAAATAATTTATTTTAATGGAATCTTGAATGTCGTCATTGGTGGAAAAATATGGCTCATATAGATTGCATGTCTAGCAAATATTTTCCCTATAATAAAATAGTCTACTTGGTAAGAAATTTTCCCTATAATAAAACGTCTACTTGGTAAGAAATTTTCAAACAAGTTAATCTATGGTATACAAGTCAATCCTTATAATTTTAATGTAGGTAGTGTCTAAATCGATGATGAATATTGGACTATCAATAATTCCATTTTCCAACTGATGATGATAAATTAGTAATCCAATGTATTCACTAACCATATGATGTAATGAATTTATAGTCAATTTATATGAGATTGAATCTTAAACCCATCATTTTAGATTTATGTTTTTCTGAGGCCTATTCTTTATTACCAATACTATTACATGTGATGCTTTATTTATATTAATTTTGTTATCTTCAAAGGGGGCCCTAATAGGTTGCTTGGGGTGGGAAGGTGGTTTGCAATATTCTTAAAGGAGTTTTGAATTTCAAAACTATATATAGAGGAGGATTGCATCTCCCTTTCGTTAGAGTCTTATAGGTCTACCCCATTATGTTCTATGGTTTTAGAAGGGAGTGGTGTATCCCTTATGGAGATGAGAACTATTTTGTACCACAAGAACTTAAGTGTTGATTTTATGACTAAAGGTTGGCTCAATTTCTAGTCATCTATCTTCATGATCCTAGAGTTCATCATATGTATTTGATGCACTAAAACCCTCTAATATTTTCTCTTAGTATCATCTTGTGAAATGGGAAAATATCTTAAGATTTATACTTCAGACTTGTAAGATCAAGTAGGTATTTGTAAGCTAAGTATCAAAGAAGTTAAGTCTTGTTGTGGTTTTGGGAGAAAAATTATGCTTGTTGACTTGTTGTATGGGGTTAGTTATTAGTCATAGTTCCCCAATTTTATTTGCTAATATGCATGATAACTAAGAAGAAATTGGAAAAATTTGATAAATTTTGTTTAGTTACCTCATAAAATTAAAAAATTTAGTGTGTTTATACTATATTATCTTTATGTGACATTTGTGCCTCTCTTGTGTTAGTAGTTTAATGTGTGAAGTTATATAGTACATAGTGATGTTTGTTTTTCCTTATAGAAGAATAAAACACTAAATATTAAATTCTTGTGTTGAGATCCTAGGTGACCATAAAAAGAATCTTTTCAAATTGAGAAATGTACTTGCTTGGCCAAACCATAGGATATTTAGTTCACCTTTGAAGGAATTCATGGAGGAATCCCAATCCCAAGGGAGAAGTGTAAGGTCATCCCTCTATCACATGTTTCCACCTTTCCTTACAAGGAAAGGTAGCATGGAAATATTTGTAAAATTGTTGATCCTATTTGCATGAAGGATGACATTAGAATAGTCTAGTAGTTGATTTTTCAAATGATGGACATTAAATGTTATGACTAATAGTGATAAGTTCTATGTTCTATATTTTCCAATGTTTATGGATTTTTGATAAGTTGCTTATAAATATTAATCTAGAACATGTATGCATATGTCATTTTGATGAAGGGTACTCCCCTTATAAAATAAAACTCACCACAACAAGTTTGCATAGTAAAAATGCAAAGAGAATAGTGATATTTTATTAATACTAAAATGGAAAAAATCAGCTACCAAATTACATGGTTTGCTTGATTACAAAACATCAGATGCAACAATCAAATATGAAGATCCCCTGAATTTAATATTTGCTTCACTCACAGTCTGCATACTCTTGTCCCCCTTCCTCTATCTCTCTGTCTTGATTTATCTATCTCCTCATTCATGTCGGCCTCACCACTTGACATTATTTTTCTCCATGTTGTCGTAGTACCACTTTGTCATCTAATGATTCATCGAGATCTCCCAGACAATTATCTTATTATTAGTAACTTCAACCATCAGCTTCAGGTTTGATTTCATTTGCTCAATGGTCACGTTGATCCAAAATAGTGATGTGGGATCAATGAGCATCATTGTGTCGAGTGTCACTACCTTTTTCATCCATCCATTTCCTTTGACTAACTCACGTCTTCGTTGATCCTTCTCACCTATGCCATGTCAAGGGGACACCAAAACACCTCTCCCCAAAATAGCCAAGTCTCATTGATGAGGATTTATCAAAATTTAAGTTCCTTTTCGTCATCATTTTGTTGGCCTATCAAAGGGAATCCTCCTAATGTCTCACTGATTCATGCATGCCAGGCCAAAACCTTATCATTACCATGATATGCTTCACCACTCCATCAGAGGGACATCAAAATTCATCCTACCAATAATTGAGAGTCTTCTCAATGCTATTTCACGAAATGCCTTACAGTTTGTCAGGATGTCAAAGGGACATCAAATGTCATCCCATCAATATGTGAACCTCTCACTAATGTAACTTCTTCGTGCTCATTCATTGTTGCTACTAGCACCATTGACATGTTGAAGGGACATGAGATAAGGTCCCATTGAAGTCTCCCTGTCACACTGATGAGCCATTCCAATGAAGCATAGGAGGCCGAATGAAACCAAGGTGCAAATGCAAGGTGAAAAGTCTGACTATCATACTTGGTAAAGGGTATGTGCAGGATCATCATGCAAAAAACAGGCCCTTAAGTGGCAAAAAATTCAGAAAAATCAGTGTTAGGAAACTTGACGTAAATATTTGAATAAGTTATCTATATTATTTCAAAAATATGTAACAATATAATTTGTAGAAAATTGAATGTAGTTTCTAAAATACTAGGTTTATTTAAAAATAAATAAAATCTATTTGGTGAAAATTTGAAATTTCAATGCAGTACTTAAATTTCGGGAAAAATAAGAAGTAGGTGTCTGTCTGACCACCCTAACCATAATAAAATGATAATATTTTTTTGTAAGATTTTATATATAAGTAGAGGACTCATGTCCCAATGTGATGCATATTTTTTAATTTTTTTCCAAGTAAATAATTAATTATGAATTTTTTATTACAACTTTTAGAAAATATAAAACTCTATTTATCCACCTTTAACTTGGTCAAAACTTCATGAAATTTAATTTTTCTTTTTTTAATCCTATAGTATGTGAAGCATAGAATGTGACACATGTTTTGGATTCAAAAAATATGATACTCTTTGAAAGTTATAGATGTTTTTCAATCAGCCTATCGATCAGGACTTTAGTCATAATTCTAATAGAAAATGAATAATAATTATTAATTAAATTCAAATTAAATCATAATTTATATTTTTGGAAAGCTGAGAAACTCCTCTAAGAACCCTTTTCGTTTCATTAATTTTGGGTGAAAAAAAAGTCGTCAGCCACATACCCTACAAATACCCATAATATTGCCACTTTTTGGCGCACCATGATCCTGCACATACCCTAAAATGAAGTTGATTAGCCCTTATTGAGAGAAAATAAGTAATCACAAATATTTTTTCGATGCAAGATTGTTGTTCACCCTAGATGCTCCTGCATTAGACACTCAAGGTAATTTAAAAAGTGACCCTATCACTTCCCGAGAGCTAGAGAAAACCAAGACAGCTAACTTCCAACTTAGACAACCATGTTGAATCTTCAACAGGCCTTCCCTTCTACTTCACTAGGTACTCATTATATTGCATGTTCCTTGTGCTTCTTCCCACATGACTATCCAGAATTTCTTCAATCTCTTCCTTTTGTGAAATAGGTGTTGGAATTGTCCATTATGCCTTTGTCAATTCATGCTCCTTATCCCCTTCATGATACTCTGTCAAATCAAAAAAATTAACATAGGTGAAACATGAATCTCATTCAACAACTTCACCTCATTCGCATTTCCTAAATCGTGCTTCTTCAAGATCTTGCATGGTTCAAACTTCTTCATCTTAAACATGTTGTATGTGCCAACTAGAAACATCTCCTTCTGCAAATGAACCATGACCTCATCGGCTACCTAGAACTCCTTATACCTTATTTTTTGACTTTCCTTAGCCTTATACTGTGCATTCATCTTATGGATATGTTTCTTAACTTCTTCATGCAAATTATTCAGGTCTTCGAAAAAATATTTAGCCTCAACACTACTCTTCTCTCCCTTATCCATCTTCCTCAATTCACAAGTAGTTCTAGGACTACTACAACACAATTTGGAATGGTGATTTACCAGTACTCCTATTGATATAATCGTTGTGATAAAATTCTACCTATGGTAAAATGAAATCCCATCCCTTGGGTTTGTCACCCACTAATCATCTCAGCAAGTTACCCAAACTCCTATTCACTACCTCTGTTTGTCCATCAATCTATGGGTGATATGTTGAACTAAACTTCAAACTAGTCTTCAAATTCTTCCACAACATCCTCCAGAAATACCCAATGAACTTGGTATCTTGATCTAAAAGTATGCTCTTGGGTAGACCATCTAGTCGTACCACCTCTCTAAAAAATAATTTTGCAATATGAATAGTGTCACTAGTCTTATGACACAAAATGAAGTGTGACATCTTCAAAAATCTATCCACTACTACAAATATGGAGTCATGACCTCTCTGCATCCTTGGAAAACCAAGAACAAAATCCATGTTGATGTCATCCCATGGCTTCTCTAGTATAGGTAATGGCTGATATAACCCCATATTCTAGCTTGTTCCTTTTTCCATTTGACATACTTTGCAACCTTGCACAAACTTCTTCACATCCTGCTGCAACTGTGGTCAATAGTAATGCTCACTCATAACATCAACTATCTTATCTCGACCAAAGTGTTCAGCTAATTCGCTACCGTGTTTCTCCTTGATCAAGTTCTCCCTCATAGAACTCCTTGGAATGTACAACTAATTCCTTCAAAACATACCATCTTGGATTGTAAAATCCAACCATCTTGTCCTATCTAGAGTGATAGGCTCCATACAAGCTTTCCAAGCCTCTACAAAATCTAGATCCTTGGGATATAAACTCTTGAGTCCATTGAACCCAACAACTTGAATCTGCATTTTTGTAACAAATTTTGCCTCCTACTCAAGGCATCTACAACCTTGTTCAATCTTCCACTCCTGTGCTTAAAAAAAAATGTGTAACTATGTAGAAATTGAACCCATTTCAAATGCCTTTGGTTTAGCTTTCCTTGACTGTTTAAACACTATAAAGCTATATGATCAATAAATGAAACAAACTCCTTTGGCAACAATTAATGTCTCCATTTCTTCAAAGCCTGAACTAGAGTGTAGAACTCTTGATCATAAAAAAAATACATTTTCTTTGCATCATTCAAATTTTCACTAAAGTATGCAATGGGTTTACCTTCTTGACTCAAAATAGCTCCAATGGCACTACCACTTGCATCACAATCTACCTGAAATACTTTGTTGAAATTTTGAAATGCAAAAATAGGTTGCTCTATAACTTTCTTCTTCAACAAATCAAAACTATTTTTTGCTCCTGTACTCCACTTAAACTCTTTTCTATCCCCTCTCAATGTTTCCATCAGGGGTACACAAATACTATTGAAACCTTTGATAAACTTCCTATTAAAACTTTATAGACCATGAAAACATCTTACCTCTATAGCACCCCTTGGTGTAGGCCATTCAATGATAGCTTTCACCTTCTCTGTATCCATCTTAAGACCCTATACTGAGATTAAAAATCTCAGGTACACCAACTCATGTTTCACAAAACTGCACTTCTTCAAGTTGATTAACAACTTATCCTCTCTCAGCTTCTCAATTTTTTTTTGATATGCATCAAATATTCCTCCAATGTGTTACTGAAAATCAAAATGTCATTCAAGTAAACAATAACAAAATTACCCAAAAATTCTTTTTATACCTTGTTCATGAGCTGCATTAATGTGCTTGGTGCATTGGTTAGCCTAAAAGGAATGACTAACCACACATACAAACATTCTTTGGTTTTGAAGGCTATCTTCCATTCATCTCCTTCTCTAATATGGATTTGGTGGTAACAACTCTTCAGATCAATTTTTGTGAAGTACTCAAATCCAGTCAAACAATCCATGATTTTGTCCATCCTTGGCAAGGGAAACCTATACTTGATAGTGATCTTGTTGATGGCTCTGAAATCTATTCACATCTACCATTTCTTATCCTTCTTAGGTGCCAATACTACAAGTACCGCACATAGACTCAAACTCTCTCTGATCAATCCTTTTCACAACATCTCTTGCACTTATCTATTCAATTCTTCATTTTCTATTGGAGTCATTCGATGGGCTGCCTTGTTTGGAAAACTAGCTCTAGGGATAAAATCCATCTCTAGTGAATGATCTTCCTTACTAGAGGAAAACCTTAAGGTACATTATTAGAAACAATACCTTGAAAATCTTTCAACAAATCTAAAAATTCTACAGGTACATCGCTACCACCTTCTTTTTCAGCTTTAGGGATTAATGCAAAACACATTTGCTCATGTCTCATACCTTCTATGAATTTTATTCCATCAACCAAACAAATTTGTGCATTTTTGCATACCTTTTCTCTTACATCCTTAAGGGGCTTTAGCTTATGTCAAACACCATCCTTTGTCAATGAATAAGTGTTAGCATGTCCATCATGTGTTGCTTATCGATGAAACTATCATGGTTGGCCTAACAACATGTGGCAAACATCCATAGGTATGATATCACACAAAACCTCATCCTTGTAATCACCAATCTTAAACTTTATTAGACATTGCTCATTGACTAAAGCCCTTTGGTCCTTCTAAAACCATGCCATCCAATATGGACTTGGATGTCTTCTCCTTTCCAATTGTAACTTAGTGATCATTTCCTCTAAAACAAGATTATCAATGCTACCTCCATCAATGATAACATGACAAACTTTACCTTCACAGTTACATCGAGTGTGAAACAAGTTCTTTCTTTAGTTTGGTTCCTTCTCCTCATTCAAAAAGGCTCTTCTGACAACAAGGGACTCACCCCTTTTAGCATCTTTAGAATGTGAGGATTGCACATGTATTCATCTACATGGGCAACATGAGAATTTCCTTCCGGTCTTCTGTTTTTCCTTCCTTGATGTTGAGAAATCTCAAAGACTCTATGTCATTCTTCACATTGAAAAAAGGTTCCTCTGAAACCTCCCCTTCTTGGTTCTC
This sequence comes from Sequoia sempervirens, assembly GCA_007258455.2. Lineage (NCBI taxonomy): Eukaryota > Viridiplantae > Streptophyta > Pinopsida > Cupressales > Cupressaceae > Sequoia > Sequoia sempervirens. The sequence continues at coordinate 24,018 of VDFB02344766.1, forward strand.
GTCTGGATCTTCCTCTGCCTATTTAGTCCCCACTATTCTGGTCACAAGGCTGATATGAGTCATCTTTTTTTCTGATCTTGACTGGTACAGGATCCTTCGCCTTTCCTTTGATTGCCACTTTAGCCTCCATATGGCCATCTACTAGTCCTTCCATCGTAACCTCCACCTCTTTGTTTTCTTTCAAGTCTTTTATTCAATCATTCTTCAAGTTTTAAGGAAAACTAATGAGTGTCCTCAATAGTGGTCATTCTTACTAGTGTCAATTCTTCCTATATGCTAGGCATCAACCCGTTAATATGGGTATGTGTAGGATCATCATGGAAAAAATAGGTCCTTAAATGGCAAAAAAACCAAAAAAATTAGAGTTAGGCAACTTGACGTAAAAATTTGAATAAGTTATCTATATTATTTTAAAAATATGTAAGAATAGAATCTGTAGAAAATTGAATTTAGTTTCTAAACTACTAATTTTGTTTAAAAAAAAAGAAATGTATTTGGTGAAATTTTAAATTTCAATGTAGCAGTACTTAAATTTTAGGGAAAAAATAAGAAGTAGGTGTCTATCTGACCACCCTAACCACAACAAAATGATAATATTTTTTTATAATATTTTAGATATAAGTAGAGGAGTCATGTTCCAATGTGATGCATATTTTTTTGTAATTTTTTTCTAAGTAAATAATTAATTATGAATTTTTTATTACAAATTTTAAAAAATATAAAAACTCATACGTCTGACCACCTTAACTTGGTCAAAACTTCATGAAATTCAATTTTTCTTTTCTTAATCCTATATTATGAAAAGCATAGAATGTGACACATGTTTTGGATTCAAAAAATGTGATACCATTTGAAAGCTATAGATGTTTCTCAATCAGTCTATCAATCAGGACTTTAGTCATAATTTGAATAGAAAATGAATAATAATTACTTATTAAATTCAAAGTAAAGTATAATTTATATTGGCAAGAAAGTTGAGAATATCCTTTAAAAACCCTTTTCGTTTCATCAATTTTGGGTAAAAAAAGTCGTCAGCCACATACCCATCATATTGCCACTTTTTGACCCATCATGATCCTGCGCATACCCATATAATGATCAACTTTCTCATTATTTTCCTCAAAATTTCTTGTTCAAATTAGGAGCTTGTGAAATTCCTCTGTGTATTCTTTCACCATCCTTTTTCCTTGTCTCAGGCTCTACATCTTTTTGAGTACTACCTCTGTGTATGAAAATATGACTATCATAACGAATTCAAAACACATTCAATAAAACTTTATATCAAAGAAGATTAAAGAAAATATAAACAAACTCTTATTGCAGCTTCTTCAAAGTCATTCTATTTCTCTCTATCTCCAGTGTTTCATTTGTTCAAGTTGCTCTCAGATTTAGTATGCAAAGCTCAACAAAATGGACTACTAGAGAATGAGATTTAAACTAAAATGCATACTATGCTAAAATGCAAGATTATGCTATGCTATGATAAGATTATTATTGCCAAGATATGAATATTGCTGAAATGCTAAAGATGCAAATGCGTAAGCATAATTGCGTATGTGTTCATAACCAATGCTTGGATTTTCACATGTATTTAAAGAGTTTTTGAAAGAACCTGATTGGCTGTTGTGATCAGCAGTTCAAATCAAGCTTGTCGGGATGAACAGTGATAGATTTTTGAAAGCTGAGAGAGAGATAGAAGGTTTCCTCTTCAATTTTTTTCATTCAGAAGTAAAGGAAGGTTTCCATTTGAAGAATGAGTTGAGAATGAATTTCATAATTAAATAAATAAACTTATTTAATTATATGTGAGGATGAATTTAGAAGTTTACATAATTAAATAAGTAATATTTAATTATGTGTGTGAGATGAATTTAGAAGTTCGTATAATTAAATAAGTAATATTTAATTATGTGTGGAGTGAGAAAAGGTAATAAATTAAATATTTATAATATTTAATTTAACTATGAGATGAAGAGGGTGTTTGGAGGTATATTCCATTATTTGAATTCAAATATTCAAATTTAGAATAACATGATAATTAATATAAATAAATTATAAAATTTATTTAATTTAATTAAGAGGAATATGGAAGATGGTAATAATTAAATAAAGTTATTTATTTAATTAAGGTAGAAGAATTATAAAAGTGAACAATATAAATAAATAATTAAATTTATTTATATGTAGATGACTTTATAAGATTAATTAAATAATTTATATTTAATTAATTAACAAGCTTGATTAACCATGACCATTTTTAGACTATATAGTACCAACTCATAATCAGCTGGAATAAATTTCTTCTTCAGTTTTGCCACCTTTCTATCCCATCTGGAAGTCTTCTCTTTCCCTTGTCTACCTCTTTCAAGATGGATCTCTCTCCACCACATGCTTGCATGAACTTTTAACTTTGTCTTTTCATACCTTAATCGGTGAGGGTCCTCAATCTCTTGAAACTCAAAAAATTCCTCCATATCATTGATCCAATTGATCAACTCTTTAGGATTTAGACTTCCACTGAAAGTTGAAACCTCCATTTTAGGCTTCTTTCCAAGGCTAGATATTTCTCTCAACAATCTCATTTCTCTAGGACCCATTTGATCTTTGTTCTTCTTCCATTTCATCTTCACTGTCATCTCTTTCTTGATGCACTTCCCTCCTATGAACCTCTTCCTACAAGGTTTCTAATTTCCTTCTAAGGGATCTGATTTCATCTCTCAGAGGATCTCTTCCTCCACAGTCTCTGCCTCTACCTGTATTGTGTTGGGAAAGTCTAGGAGGGATCTTGATCTCAACCCACACTCACAGTTCCTGTTACAAACTGCCTCACATTCAATGCTATGTTTACAGAATCAAGACAACCTACTCTAATACCACTTGATGAAGGGTACTCCCCTTAAAAAATAGAACTCACCACAACAATTTTTTGAAACAAAAATGCAAAGAGAACAATGATATTTTATTAATACTAAATAGAAAAAATGAGTTATAGAATTACATGGGTTGCTTGATTACAAAACATCAGATACAATGATCAATTATGCAAATCGGGCATATAATCTCTGCTTGACTATGTCACAGTCTGAATCCTCTTGTCCCCCTTCCTCTATCTCTCTGTCTTGATTTATTTATCTCCTCATTCATGTCGGCCTCACTGCTTGACATTCTTTTTCTTCATTTTTTTGTAGTACTACTTTGTCGTCCAATGAGTCATCGAGATCTCCCAATTAGTTATCTCATTATCAGTAACTTCAACCATCAACTTCAAGTTTGATTTCATTCACCCAATGGTCACGTTGATCCACAATAAAGATGTGGGATCAATGAGCAACATCATGCCAAGTTCCGCTACCTTATTCATCCATCCATCACCTTTGACCATGTCACGTGTTCATTCATCCTTCCCACATCCACCATATTGAGGGGACACAAAAACACATGTCCTCGAAATAGTTAAGTCTCATCAATGAGGCTTTATCAAAATTTAGGTTCCTTGTCATCATCACTTTTTTGGCCTATCGAAGGGACTCCTCCTAACATCTCACCAAATCATGCTTGTTAGGCTGAAACCTCATCATTAACATGATATGCTTCACTGCTTTATTGAAGGGACATCAAAATTCATCCTATTGATAACCCAAAGTCTTCCCAATGTTGTTTGATGAAATTCCTTACAATTTGTTTGGTTGTCGAAGGGACATCAAATATCATCCCGCGAATATGTAAACCTCTCATCGATCTAACTTCTTTGCACTCATTCACTGTTGCACCTAATGCCATTGGCACATCAAAGGGACACAAGATAAGGTCTCATTGAAGTCTCCATGTCACACTGATGAGCCATTCCAATGAAGCATAGGACACTGGATGAAACCAAGGTGCAAACGCAAGGTGAAAATCCTAATTGTCATACATGGTAAACTCAAGTTGATTAGCCCTTATTGAGAGAAAAGAAGTAACTCAAATTTTTTCAATGCAAGATTGCTCTTCACCTTGGATGCTCCTGCATCACATTTGGAACATTGTACAGACCCATATATCAATTATATACCACTTAAATAACCTTAAAACACCTCTAATATTCCTAAAGAAAGTTATTAAAGTGTAAAATATTATCCGAAAAAGGTAAATTCCATGGAATAAGATAATTAAGTGTTACTGTGAAAGGATATGATGGAGAGGTATTATGAAAATACATTAAGAGGCTATATAAATAAGGGAAAAGTGAGAGATGGGGGGATGTGTGGAATCATGTAGAATTATATAAATTAAATATATGTGATAGTTTGGTAGATTAAATTAAGAAGGATTAATTGGAACACATGCATAAGCTATGAAATAATATTAATATAGATGCTATATGTGTATATGTTTATGAATCCATACAACTTATTATAATTTTTTTTATACTAAATGAAGTTATCTATTGTGGAGATGGAACCTATCATAAGATGATGAAATTAACTCTCCTATTTATGCATTTAGCTTGAGAATAGAAAATTAATTATATTTTTTGGGCTTCATTTTTTCCAAGATGAGCAAAGGGAGAAGATAATTAAGAAAAAAGGATTAAGAGGAGAGGATAAGATTGGAGGAGTCTTCATATAAAAATTTTGATCAAGCATGTTGGGAAATTATTTCTCGAGGTATGAGTTAAACCTTTGTAGTAGTTTTTCATTTGAAAATAAAATTTGTATGAGTGTGTAGCAATATTATTGTTACTTTTTGTTACGATTGTCAAAATTTGTAAATTCATGAGAAAGTGATCTTGTTTGCATAAGTGGATTATGTTGTATATGTTGGGCAGGTTATGTAGAAATTTTTTGTGTTATGTTTTCATTGAGAATATGTGTTGGGGTATACTCTCTCTCAATAGCAGAGGGTCCTCCTTATAAAGGGGTTTGAGTGGGTGTGAGGGTTGTTCTCATGTAGAAGGGTTGATTGATTGCTTATGAGTCATAGAATTTCAAGGATCATGAGCTAAAATACCCTAGTCACAATTTGGATTTAGCCAAAGTAGTCCATGCACTTGTTCATTGGAGGTATTTTATTTTGGTTCATTGGTTTGAGCTTTATACTGAACATTGTAGTCTACAATATATCTTTACTTAGCCAAACCTGAATTCTTGATAACGTCACTGGATGGAGTTCTTGTGTGAGTATGAATTTGATGTTCATTACATCAAAGGGAAGGAGAATGTTGTTGTGGATGCATTGAGTATGAGGAGAGATGAGATCTCAATTTTGACCCTTGGTATCAATTTGTGGGATCATATTCTTGAGGCACTTTCAAGTGATATCTGGTATCAGGAGGACAGAGTGGAGATAGATTTTGAGAGATCCCTTGGGGGTAGGTTTTCTTATTATTATTTCGAGTGTGATGGACTGTTACAACATCTTGGTCATATGTATGTTCTAGTTTCCCAAGATCTTTGTTCAATTTTTTTTTTTCTGAGGCACATCATGCTCCATATTCATCACATCTTGGCATCAAGAAGATTTGAAAAATTACCTTAGATAGTTATATAATTGGGGAATGATGATGCAAAATGTTACTAATTTTATGGTTAGATTCCTTAAGTGTGTTGGGAATAGGATTCCATTTAATTGCAATCTTAAACATATTTCATGTATCTCCTAAGTCCTTGAAAAGTGCTCCCCAACACTAGGATTAGAAATCTAGATTAAATTTAAATGAAATGAACATGTAAATTGACATTTGTAATTATTCCTAAATGATAGGAACATGTGGGGATGCCCAAGAAGATCTCCTACAAAATAGGAGCACATGGGGTGCCCACATGGAAGGTGGAACCCACCTTGCTTAATTTAACTATTTGGAGGATAGATAACACTTCAGTAATGCATGTAAAGATCCTACAAATTAGGGATTGATATTTACATGAGTGGAGTTCAGTGAACAGTTTAATTTAGTTAGTTTAGTTCAGTATAAGTTTAGTTCAGTTCAATTTAGTTTAGTTTGGTTCAGTTCAGTTCAGTTCAGTTATAGTTCAGTTATCTTTAGTTGCATGTAGTTAGTTTTAGTTGAATTCTAGTTAACTTTAGTTGACTTGAGTTGCATGACTAATGAATTTAGTTGCATGATAGATAATAGGTGGATACATTCAATTAAGTGGGGATTATCAATCTTGCATAATGTTTGCATGAATTGGTGGAGAGGTATGTTTTAGTTAACAAATATTGACTTGGACCCACCTTGGGCGCCCAAGTTGGGATCTTTGAGTTAACACCTTTTGCAAGAGAATATATTTACAAGGCTCGGTTAAATGGGCCCATTCTTGGGCACCAACTATAAGGTGATGCTTGCAAGATATTTTTTTGACCAATGATCAGTTAAGTGTTTAGTTCGGGGTGCCTAAATTGAGGAGACTTTGGTTTTGACTTCATGTTATAGTGTGGAACTCTACTTTCCCAATTTAGGTGTAGATATTTGTGAGGAGCTTTGTGCTCTTGTAATTGACAACTCTTTGGAATTTACAATAATCATAATTGTCTATTAATTGCAGCAAGTTGAAGAGAGTTTGATCAGAGTTTATTGCAGGTTGTGAAGAAAGATTGTTGAAGGAAAATGAAGCATATCAATCAAGGATTGATACATTATTATTGTAATCTTGTTCTAAGGTTAAATAATATAAGCACTATTGATTCTGGTGGTGGAGGATTTTTCCCGAAAGGGTTTCTCCACGTATATGTTGTGTCACTTCTATCTTCTTGTCTCATTCTTCTAAAATCTTATATCTCTTTCTGGAATGGAAAAATTGATCTAAACAAATAATCATACACAAAGAATTGTTAGCAAAGAACACTTAGATTAAATCTACAAGCATATAGTTATACAAGTTTTAAGCTACATAATTACCTCCATTTTTAACATTTGGTATTAGAGCTAGAGGTTGGGTAGAATTTGGGATATCTTTCTCTTAAAAGTTTGAAGGTTTTTTGGTTGTAGTGGGAGCTTTTACTATTGTGTTATTTCTGATTTGTAAAAAAAGTGAGTTATAATGAGTTCTACATCTGATCTAGATATTGAAAGATTCAATGGACCTAGTTATGAGACGTGGAAACTAAAAATAGAGGATCTCCTTGAGGAGAGAGATCAGTGGTTAGTTGTTTATAATGAGACAAAGCTATCTACAATGATGTCAGATGAGGATTGGGCTAAGATTGATAAGAAGGAAAGGGGAACCATAAGATTATGTCTTGCTGATGTTGTTCTCTTTAATGTTTCAGTTGAAACTACCACATATAAATTGTGGAAGAGGATAGGTGATATCTATCAAACCAAAAGTCTTACTAATAAGTTGTATTTGAAAAGATAGTTGTATTATTTAAACATGAAATATGGTGATTCTGTTGCACATCATTTAAACATGAAAGATGGTGATTATGTTAGCATTTGTAGATGTAAAGCTAGAAGATGAAGATAAATGCATTTTGTTACTTTGTTCTTTAGCAGAGTCTTGGGAAAATTTAATTGTTGCTATCAGTGGTAGTGGTGTAGATCCTAAGATGGACACAATAATTCCTACTCTCCTATCAGAGAAGATGAGGAGGAATTCTAAAACAGGATCCCAAGATGCCTTTTTTGTAAGAGGTAGGCCTAAGGAAAAGGAACCTAAGGGAGACAAGAAAGGAAATGGTAAGTCCAAAAGACGATCTAAAACCCTTGGTAAGAGTAAGGTAAAGTGTTGGAATTGTGGGAAACCTAGACATATAAAGAAGGATTGTAAGAGAAAGAAAAAGAGTTCTGATGCTTCTACATAGAAATCCTCATATGATAGTAATGATGCATTGGTCATTTCATCTAATATTGTTTGTGATAAATCTTGGCTTATTGTTTCAGGTTGCTCCTATCATATGACTCCTAACAAGGAGCATTGTTCACTAAGTATACTGCATATGATGGAGGGAACGTCTTCTTTTGGGATAATAGCACAACAAAGGTTGTGGGAAAAGAAGAGGTAAAGTTGTGGGTATGTGCAAGATCATGAAAGGCCAAAAAGTGGCAATATGATGGGTATGTGTAGGGTATGTGGCTTAGGACTTTTTTTTCACCCAAATTTGATGAAACGAAAAGGGTTTTTAAAGGAGATTCTCAGCTTTCCACCAATAAATAAATTATGTTTTGCTTTGAATTTAATAAATAATTATTATTCATTTTCTATTTGAATTATGACTAAAGTCTTGATTGATAGGTTGATTGAAAAACATCTATAGCTTTCAAACGGTATCACATTTTTTGAATCTCAAACATTTGTCACATTCTATGCTTCATATACTATAGGATTAAAAGAAAAAATGAATCTCATGAAGTTTTAACCAAGTTAGGGTGGTCAAACATACAAGTTTTTATATTTTTTAAAAGTTGTAATAAAAAATTCATAATTAATTATTTACTTGGAAAAAAATTACAAGAAAATATGCATCACATTAGGACATGAGTCCTCTACTTATATCTAAAATCTTAGAAAAACATATTATAATTTTATTGTGGTTAGGGTGGTTAGACAAACACCTACTTCTTATTTTTTCCTTGAAATTTAAGTACTAATCTATTGAAATTTCAAATTTTCACCATATATATATATATATATATAAACCTAGTAGTTTAGAAATTACATTCAATTTTCTATAGATTCTATTCTTACATATTTTTAAAATAATATAGATAACTTATTCAAATTTTTACTTCAAATTGCCTAACTCTGATTTTTCTGAGTTTTCTACCACTTAAGGGCCTATTTTTTCCATGATGATCCTGCACATACCCTTGTGTTTTAGTGATTGTAGGGTTAAAACCATTAATGATGTTTTACATATTTTAGGACTTGCTAGAAATATACTTTCTATATCTAAGTTCAATGATTTTGGAATGCATTTGACATTTGAAAAAGGTGGTTGCAGAATGGTGAAAGGGAATATGGTGGTTACTAAAGGATCTTGGATTGGGACTTTGTTTAAGCTTAATACCTCCAATTTGAGTAAATCAGCTAATGCAAGTGAAGCTAAAAATACATTTATGTTGTGGCACCATAGATTGGGCCACATTGGTGAAAAAGGGTCTTAGGACCATTCTTAATAAGAAATTGGTTGACGGTATTCCTGATTATAATATTGGAAAAAATGATTTTTGTGAGCTTTGTGTGTTTGGAAAGCAATCTAAATCTTCATTTCCTAATGGAATAAATAAAGCTAAAATATTATTAGATATTATTCATTCAGATAGAATGGGCCATATGGATATTGACTCTATTGAAAAATATAGATATTATGTCACATTTATTGATGATGTCTCAAGATACACTTGGATCTATTTTATGCATAACAAATTTGATGTGTTTAATAAGTTTAAAGAATTTAAGGCTTTGGTTGAGAAACAATCAGATCATAAGATAAAAGTGTTGAGATCAGATAATGGTGGTGAATATTGTTCTAGGGAATTTGATGATTATTGTAAGCATGCAGGAATTGCGAGATAAAAAACTACTTCATATACACCTCAACAAAATGGAGTAGCAAAAAGGATGAACCGAACCTTAATGGAAAGAGCTAGGAGTATGTTGAGTAGTGTTAATCTAGAACAGAGCCTTTGGGCCAATGTTGTAAGTACTTCTTGTTATTTAATCAATAGATCCCCTAGTTCATCTATTGAAGATAAAACCCCTTATGAAATGTGGTTAGGTAGGAAACCTAGTGTTGCACATTTAAGGATCTTTCAAGGTTGTAAGACTTTTGTTCATGTTCCTAATGAAAAGGGTCTAAGTTGAATCCCAAAGCACATAAATGTATATTCATAGGTTATGGTGAAAATGTAAAAGGTTACAAGCTTTGGAATCCTCTAACCCAAAAAATTACTTTATCTAGAGATGTGATTTTCAAGGAATTTAGAGCTTATTCAGGAGAAGAACAACCAAAGGAGAAGGATAATTCTCAAACAGTGCATTTTGAGATAAATACTAAGAAGCATGAAGATGTACATGTTGAAGAACAATTGGATAGATTGGATGAGGAGAGTTCATAGAGTTCTTTTGACATAGATGCTCATGATGAGCATATTAAGGAACAAGAAGAACCTTCTTTGAGAAGATCCACAAGACAACAAAATCTTGTTGATAGGTATAGCCCACCTAATTTTTGTTGTATATTTTCTTTGATGAGTACTAATGATGAACCCAGTTCTTACAAGGAAGCTTTGTCTTCAGATGAGAACAAGCTTTGGTCGCAAGATATGTATGAGGAAATGGTGTCCTTGGATACTTGTGACACATGAGATCTTGAGAGTTTTCCCAAAGGAAGAAAGGCCATTGGCTGTAAATAGATATTTAAAAAGAAAATTGGAGCAGATGGTAATATCAAAAGGTACAAGGCTAGATTAGTATCCAAGGGTTACTCCCAGAGAGAGGGAGTTGACTTTAATAAAATCTTCTTTCCTATTGCTAAATTAACTTCTATTAGATTATTTTTATCTATTGTTGCTGCTTATGATTTTTCAGATAGAGAAAATGGATGTGAAAACTGCTATTTGCATGGGGATCTTGATGAGGATATTTATATGACGCAACCTGATGGTTTTATTGCAAAAGGAAAAGAAGAATTGGTTTTTAGGTTAAAGAGATCTTTATATGGATTGAAAGTCACCAAGAATGTGGTACCAGAAGTTTGATGCTTTTGCATTGAAAATTGCTTATGTTAGGAGTGAGGAAAATCATTGTGTTTACATAAAAGTTATTGATGATCAACTTTTAATTATTATCTTATATGTTGATGACATGTTGTTTATTGGTAACAACAAGGTAATGATCAAAGAATTGAAAGCACAACTCTCTAGAGCAATTGAGATGAAATATTTAGAGGCTACAAAATATATCCTTGGTATGGAGATCAGTAGAGATGGAGGTAATAAAAAGCTTTGCTTAAGTCAAAGCAGCTATGTTGATACTATTTTGAAACAGTTTAACATGCAGGATAGTAAACCAATTAATATTCCTTTACCAATTGGCACAAATTTAAGTTTAGACATGAGTCCTAAATCTGATTTTGATCATGACGAAATGTCTGAAATTCCATATGCTAGTGCAGTTGGTAGTTTAATGTATGCAATGGTCTGCACAAGACCAAATTTAGCCCAAGCAGTGGGAGTTCTAAATAGGTTTATGTCTAACCCTGGTAAAAAAAATTGGACTTATGTTAAGAAGGTGTTTAGATATTTACGAGGTATTTCTAATTACTATTTATTTTATCATGGTGCTAATGTTATTGATATTATGCACATATCAAAGGACATACATGGTTTTGTTGATTCAAATCGGGCAGAAGACTTGGATAGTTAGAGGTCGACAAGTGGCTATGTGTTTACTTTGTTTGGAGCTTCCATTAGTTGGATTAGTAAGAGGCAGTCCACAGTTGTTTTGTCCACCATAGAAGCAAAGTACATGGCTGCTACACATGCCTCTAAAGAGGCAGTTTTCTTACAAAGACTTGGGAAAGATATTGGTTTTAATTGCAAGAAAATTAGACTTGAATGTGATAGTTAGAGTGCTATTTGTTTAGCCAAAAATCCTATGTATCATGCTCATACTAAGCATGTTGATGTTCAGTAGCACTTTGTGCGATGAGAGTGGGAAGGTATTGATTGAGAAAGTTGACACTTTGATCAATGTTGTAGATTATCTTATGAAACCAGTTCCTACAGATAAGTTCTCTTGGTGTAGGAAGGTCATTGGCCTTGAGTCTTGTATTTGATTTATAATAATGATTCATTTTTTAGAATAATTGCAATGTATAATTTCAAGTGGGAGAATGTTGGGAATAGGATGCCATTTAATTGCAATCCTAAACATATTTCATGTATCTCCTAAGTCCTTGGAAAGTGTTCCCAATACTAGGATTAGAAAGAGATTAACTTTGAATGAAATGAGCTTGTAAATTGACATTTGTAATTATTCTTAATATATGATAGGAACATGTGGGGATGCCCAAAAAGAGCTCCTACAAAATAGGAGCATATGGGGCGCCCACATGGAAGGTGGAACCCACCTTGCTTAAGTTAACTATTTGGAGGAAAGATAACACTTTAGTAATGCATGTAAAGATCCTACACATTACGGATTGATATTTACATTAGTAGAGTTCAATTCAGTCCAGTTCGGTTCAATTTAGTTTAGTATCAGTTCAATTCAGTTATGGTTTAGTTATCTTTAGTTGCATCTAGCTAGTTTTAGTTGAATGCTAGTTGACTTCAATTAACTTGAGTTGCATGACTAATGACTTCAGTTGCATGATAGATAGCAGGTGGATACATTTAGTTAAGTGGGGATGATCAATCATGCATAATGTTTGCATGAATTGGTGGAGAGATGTTTTAGTTAACAAAGATTGACTTGGATCCACCTTGGGTACCCAAGTTGGGATCTTTGAGTTAACACCTTTTGCATGAGAAGATATTTTTAAGTGGTTATGGTAAAGAATCAATATCCCACACATTTTTTGTAGTTGCATGTCATTCCCGAGTGGAAGTGGGATATGATTTCTCTTGATTTCATAGTTGGGTTGCCTATATCTTCTTGTCATCATGATGGCATCATTGTGACTATGGATAAATGATCTGAGGTTGCCCATTTTTATCTAATAAGGTCTTTGTATTTAGCCACATTAGTGACATGTGTGATCATGAAGGACATTGTGTGTTTGCATGAGATTTGTCATAGGATCATTTCAGATTGAGATCTAATGTTCACATCTAAGTTATGGACTTCCTTAAAACATTATTTATGGGGTGCAACTTAATTTTAGTTCCTCCTATTATCTTGAGATAGATGGTCAAATGGAGAGAGTGATCTAGGTTCTTGAGGACATGCTTTGCATGTATGTGATGGATTGATAGCCAAAGTGGGAGGACTATTTGTATCTTGTAGTATTTTCCTATAATAATGGGTACCCCAATTCTCTTAGCATGACACCTTTTTAGGCCTTTCATGGTTGACCTTGGCGTACTCCCTTGAGTTGGGATTGTTTGGAGGATTGTGTTATCTTGGTTCTTGAGATGCTTCAAGAAATGGAGTAGCAAGTTGTTCAGATCAAGGAGCACTTGGTGACAACTCATGACCATCAAAAGAAGTATATTGATTCCCATATGTAGATTGGATCGACACTTCTTAGTAAGTGACTGTATTTTCATGAGAGTGCAACCATACAAGAGTCTTATCTTTCATGGAAAATTCTCTAAACTCAAACGAAATTTTGTTGGACCTTTTGAGATCCTTAAAAGGATTGGTCATGTTACCTATTGTCTTGCTTTGCCACACAACTTATCCTATATCCACAACATATTCCATATTTCAGTTCTTAGGTAGTATATTCAAGATGTGACCCATATTCTGGATTGGGTTGCTTTGTAGGTCCAAGAGGGTGGGAAACTATCTTTAAATCCTTTTCATATTCTCCAACAGTAAACACTAAAGGTTGGAATCTAGAGCAGGTAAGGTTCTAATGGGACCTGAATGATGAGTCTTCAATGACTTAAGATGATGTTTTGCAACTAATATTTCTTTATCCTTGTCTTCTTGCATGCTTCCATGAGTAAGCCTATTTCTAGTAGGGGAGGATGTAGTGTGTCTCAGATTTGCAATCTTTAGTACAATTTTTGAATTTGATCATATGCTTTTACTTTACAGATTCAATAATATTTGTAGCATAATTATTATGTTAGAACATGCTTGTAATTTCTACCAATGACTGCCACCACCTCTGACCTTCCAGAATCTTCTACCATTGACCATTCTGGAGAGTTCTCACCGACCATGGCATTTGCATATGATTTTACTGTTCTGTAATCTGGAGAATTCCTAAGCCCTCTATAAATAGAGGCAGTTGTAATGAGGCTACTCACTCTTTAGCAGGGTCCAGCTCGGCAGAGCTGTTATAGGATATAATATTTGTAATGTTCTCTAATTATTCAATATAATGTGCTAAATCTGTGGTTGCTTTTTATTCTGTCTCTGTCCTGCTCTCCCCTGTTTCCAACAGTGGTATCAGAGCCATAAGGAAGGATTGCTGGCTGTGGAGAGTTTGTCAGGTTGAGAGGAGACTGTAGGAGTTGAGAAGAAGTCACTGTTTTTATGAGGTGCAAGATCTGGTAGATATCGCAGCTGAAAGAGGAAGCCGTCACCAGGGCAGGTCGATCATGCGGGTGTGAAGATCATGAAGGAGTTGAGGAGATTTCAAAGTGAAGATCATTTGTTTCGAAGAAGGAATGGGAGCTTTGTCTAAGAGAAGTCCATAGGCTGTCCAAAGGAAGAGCAGTTGAAGATCTTGGGTGAGTCAGATGAAAAGAAAGCTGAGCATTAGCAGAAGAAAAGCAAGTTAAGAGAGGATGGAGATTGCATCATTTGCAGCTGTCACAGAGGAAACAATTGAAGATTGGAGGAATTGCTGAAGGCAAGTTGGCATGAGAAGAGGTGATCGCAGAGACGTATTGCAGTTAATTGGTTTGCTAAAGAAGTCACCGTAAGAGAATAAAGGAGCTGCCCCTTGACATTATTGCAAGGAGGATCGCAGTCTATAAGGAGCTGCAATTGGTTGCTGAACCCGCCAAAGCAAGGAGGAGTCAGTCAAAGCTAGGAAGTGGCAGCCAAAGGAATCCTAGTCAACAAGGAAGGCGTTGACTATTCTGATTAGTATTGTTTTGCAGATACAAATGTGCTGACTGTTGGAGGATCGCTCAAGATTGCTGTTTGTTTAGCAAAGGCGTCATTACATATTAAAGCTACTAGCCCCAATTATCACGGAGGAAGTTGTTGTAATGGATCTGTAAGGGTTGTTCATAAAAATCAGGATTCTGTTTTTACAATTAACAAAGGGCTTCGTTTGAGTAGAGTACTTTGGTTATATTGAGGGATTTTTATAAAGAGATATTAAACTATGTGGTTCTAGTCCATAGTGGCTGATGGTTACATATTTTACTTGGTGTTATATGATGATTGGCTTGCAAATTTATAGTCTGGAATTAAAAGTAAAAGAAGAGTTTGAAGATGATTTTTAAGTTGCTATAGAATATTACAGAAAAAAGTGTTAAAAAGAGTTTGTAGAGTTGCAGGTGCTAAGACAAGAGTTAAAATGATCAAGCAGGTGAAAGAAAGAGACTGTAGATATTGAAAGAGAAATTGTGAAAAGGTTGAGGAAAGGTGTCTGCTGCTCATGGTAATTGCAGCAGAAGAAGCTGCCAAAAAGATTGTTGCTACAATTAAAGAGATCAAATTTCTGCGCAAGGAGGAAGCTGTAGCTGCAAAAGGAAATCACAAAGCTGTCGTCCAACTGGAGTCAACGTAGAAGGCTGAAAGATTGTAAAAGGCATATGGTGAAAGGAGAGGCAGAAGCGATTCCTATGAAGGAGTTAGAAGGGATTCACAGAACTGAAGCAAGGATTGGAGGAGACCATAGTAAAGCATTACGTGTGGATCACACATTGCTAAGGGAGATTGTTGTTCATGATTCCAGCCATACGCATAGGAAAGAGGAGGAGAGCTGTTCAAAGAGGCCGCAACTATGCAGAGGTGAATTTGAGGAAATCCTGTCACCATTTGTGACAGACATCAAGAGAAAAATAAGCAAGATTTTGGAGGTGATCCTGTCACCATTTGTGACAGATGTCAAGAGTCTATTAGGATCCTCGAGCACTCGCAGAGTGACTCAATGGGAGGTGTTGATAAAACAAATGAATCACACCTGAACCTACGATGGACTGGTAACCAAGAGGTCCAGAGCTCGTGGTTAGAGCATTCCAATTGCAACATGGGATTTCCTAGGTTCGATCACTAGAAGTTTTTAGATGTCGTAGCATTAGTGAAAGAGACTGAGAATGTAACGAGAATTGATGGTAGAAATTAGTGGGGAGTGTTAGAACATGCTCGTAATTTCTACTAATGACTGCCACCGACCTCTGACCTTCCAGACTCTTCTACCACCGACCATTGTGGAGAGTTCTCACCGACCATGGCATTTGCATATGATTTTACTGTTCTGTAATCTGGAGAATTCCTAAGCCCTCTATAAATAGAGGCAGTTGTAATGAGGCTACTCACTCCTTAGCAGGGTCCAGCTCTGCAGAGCTGTTATAGTATATATGTAATGTTTATTGATAATTTAATATAATGTCTTCTGTTTCTGTTCTGCTCTCCCCTGTTTTGTTTCTAGCATGTATTCCTCTAAATCTCTCATCACTTCGGTCAGCGATCTCCGCACTATCAGGAAAATGCATAGCGACCACTTATGGAGGTTGAATTCTCTTGTAACACCCCTCCGTTTTGGCTCTTTGATCAACATTTTTCTTCCCTGTTATGATTGCGTTTAAGTATGCTTATGATGTAGAAGTTATATGTGGATGTGATGTTCTTTTATTCCGATGTTATCCTCAGGTCATGATTTGGAGTAACTTAGAATATATCTGATTAAATGGTGTTTATGTTATTGAGCTTATCTTTGATGTTAGATGCATCAGTTAATGATACTGTATTGGTGAAAAGGGGTGGATTGTATCACTCACTTGCGAGTGCCCTATGATTCTGAGATCTCCTCTTCATGGTGTGAATGATCATATTATGTATATATGCACGTTCGACATGCTCTTTGTTGCAGGTTGGCAGGTATATGACATCCACTCCACCTAGTTTCTAGGTTTGAGCATGTCCATTGACCAACGAAAATTAATTGGGAGATGGTAGCTAGGTTTTGAACCAGAATTAGTCACTAGTCATGGCGTGTTTACATTTGGGTTGTCATCGGGGTCAGTTGTTTTAACTTGGTCAGTTCCCCTTGAGTGTTTATTTAATTTCAAGTTTAAAGTTTATTAAATGACTTGCGTAGTCTAATTAATGATTAAATGTGTTTAGTTGCAAGCTAAAAGTGATTAAATAGCTTTTGGAAATTATAAATGATGAATGTTTTGTCTTATTGAGATGTTGGAAAATTAGTGATTAATTAATTAATTTAATTGAATTAATAAAATAATCTAATTTTGAATTAGATTTATTTTATTGATAATGTGAATTAATTAAATTATCCCTATGAATTAAAAGTGTAAAAGATTTAATTCTTTTGTTGAATATAAAATGCTAAAATATTTTGAATTCAAATTGGAATTAGAAAATGGTTTAAAGTTATTAAAAATTCAAATGTTTCCTTATGCAAAGACTTTGGGGTAGAAAAGATATTTTCTGAAATAGTTGACTATTTTGGGGAAAGATATTTGTGAAGAGTTGAATATGAATTTGAATTGAATTTAGTTTGAATTTGAAAGTGAGTTGCATTTGTATTTGAATTTAATTAAAATTTGAATTTGAATTAGAAGTTGAATTTAAATTTGAATTTGGGAAGTTTGAAAAAAAAAAAAGGATATATTTTTAGTTAGGGTTTTTCTTTCAATCTCTCCATGGATTCTTAGTTTTGGATTTTTGGGTGGAGAGGCTTGGAGGAGGCTAAGATGGTGGAGTTGAAAGGGTGCTTGAAAATCTCCATGGTTAAAGCTTGCAATTTTGGAGGAAACACAAGGTTCCATCATTTCTTCCTCCATCTCTTTTGCTCATTTTGAATGATTGAAAATATAGTGTTAGATTCAATGGAAACTCATGGAAAAGCTCTTAAATTTGGTAAATGGTAGATAGATTTGGAATTGAAATCAAACAAGAAATTTAAAACCAAGTTATGGAAAGAAAATCCAAGAAAACTCAATGTTAAAACTAGTTTTTGAAAACCCATTTTCTTGTTTTGAAATAAGTTCTATTTTCTTAAATTGGGTTGGATTATTTTTGCAATTTGGGTATGAAATCAAAATTTGAGTATGTAGATTTGTGAATACAACCATTTATTTCAAAATAGGGTGATACCCACAAATATATATTCAAATATATATTTGTTATTTTAGGAAATTTTAAATTTCGGGTAAAACCTCTTAAAATTTTATTGATTTTCATTTTTTGGTTATGGAAAAAATGCAGTAATAAAATTATTATAAAATGCTTTTTGGTGAGGTGGAGGTCAAACTCCTCACCCCACTGCTGTCGCTTATGGTCACACTGGAGGCTGGCACAGGCGAAGTTATCAGTTCACGCCTACAGGAGGTTGCACCGCTTAGCTGACAGTTCACGCCTCTACTGCGCATGGGCGCTTATGTGAGCACATAAAGTTCCAATCACCATGTGGCTACGGGCGAGGGTCGCGTCTGTGGCTTTCGCCCTTGTGTTTTTTGCAAAAATGCTTTTGTTAAACTTTGGTTAATTTTAATTAACCTAGCTTATATATATATATTAATTATAATATATTTTGTATATTAAATATATAATATTGTATATTGTATATTATATGAAATATAATATATTTAATATATATTAAATTAAAGGATTTTTAGTATAAGTTCAAAATGTATTTCATGTTAATCATGAAGATTTAAAAGTATGAGTTAATTGGACAATAAAATATTATTTTATTTGGTATCTTTTATTTAATGGGAATTTAAATTTAAAGTGATATAATTTATTTAATTGCAAATAAAATATCATTTTATTTGATGTATTTAAATAATGTTAAATGTTAAACTGGAATTTGTAAACCATCATGTGATTATTATGATTGTGGAAATTGATATTTCAGTATATTGTCGTAAATTTCAATGAAGTGACTTTAAGCTATTATTCAAATGGATATTAAAGGCATATCTTATTTATTTTTCTAGATGTCTAATTATATAATACGATTACGGAACTGAAAGTAAAGGACGAACTTATTAATTAACCTAAATGATTTATTAATCAAGTGATCTATCTATGGTATGTGATCATGAAACTTAGAGAGAACGGTTGATTTAAATTTTAACCAGATAGCTGTATTATTAACATGTTTTGATTATGAATATGGTTATGAGATTTAGAGTAAATGATCTGTTCTTTAAATATCTCAATGTCATGAAAAGAAATGGGATCAATTGATTGGATAGATGCAAGTCATGAAATCTTTGTTTGAATGGATTTAGGAAATCCGAACATTAGCTTTCCTATTTGTCTGAAATATTTTCAAGTGTTTAATTGTTCGCCTTCGATGTTGTGGAAGGAGGGTGAATGTTTTGTGAATCTTCCTGATATGGGTTCATTTATTAGTATGGGTGGTTATACGTGAGTTTATATGATTGTTGACTTTAAGTCGTTTCTTGTTGACCATGTAAGTCTTCCAGCAGTGTTTTCTTGAGATGATGCTATGTCTCTTATGTTTTGCTTTGGCTATCTTGGATATTATGTGAGTTAAGCTTAAGTGGTTACCTGGTTCTTTGAACGGGTTGTGTGACCTTGTGATTCGTGGTTGAGTCGAGTTACCAGTTGTTATGTGGGTTTCATTATGTTAGTCAACCTTGTGTTAGCCTTGGGTAGTGCATGCTTTGGTTTCAGTTTGGGCATCCGTAGTGATGTGTTACCTGTTGAGGTGTTTGGTTATTGGTGATAAGTGTTAGTGCATTGTCTACCCTTGGCATGGGTTGAGTTTTGTGTTGTCGATAGAGTGGGTTTCAAACGAGCCGCCCAAAGATAGTTCCTGCAGGATAACTCACAGTAGGAGAGTCGGGTTAATTAAGTGGAAACAAATTAACTTAATACTAGGGAGAGAGAAGGAACATTAATAAGATAATTTAGCTGGCCATCGCTCAAGGGCTTTACGACTTCTGAGATGAGCTCTGAAGGCTCGAATGGCAAGATCGCTATCTTGTTCTTACGAGATAATCGATTCAGCCTCGCGTGCATGTGGGCCTGGAGCCAGTTGAGGTTTCCAGATATCTCAGAGAGGGGGCTGACCTGTGAAGACTTGCCAGAGATCCCATGCAGCCTTTGCGATGGCACTCCTCCTATGACAGCAGTCGGTATGGTGTTGTACCGTTGGTTTATTTTGTACAGTGATTCTACTCGATTTTGTACTCTGGAAGCATTGTAACTATGATGTTAAGTGATGTGGTTTATGTTCTTGTTTGCAGTTCAATTTTTGTGTTAGCCTGTGTCTAGTGGTAGATGGTCTTGTCTAGGAAATCCTTGTTACTATCTCCTAGCACGGAGGGAGTGGGGCCTTTGGGTTCCACGTGGTCGGGTGGCGTGCATCTTTCCGTTGGTTCTTCTTCATGTTCGTGCATTCGTGATTTCCAGTTGGAGAGCTCGTGGGAATTAGTTCTTCTCTTGCCTTGTTCTCTCAGTTTTTATTGTATTTTTATTACCCCTCAGTTGTTATCGAGGTGGAATTTGTAATATGTAATCTTTTGGATGGAATTGCCTCATTCGGGGAATGAGTGATGTAACCTTGTTGTTTAAAGGTTAATTGGAATCTTGAGGTTTTTATCCTCCTTGTTGTAATTTATCTTGTATTGAATGTATGTAATCTTAATTCTGTAAGTGATTAATGTTTTGGTTTCAGTTGATGTTAATTGTTGTTTGGGTTTTTTAAGTAATCTTTGTCTCGTGGCCTTAGAGGTTGTTGGCAATATGTATTCATTTTACATGTTATTTGTACTTAAACAAAAAAAAAATTGGTACGTTTAAGTAGTGAATTGCAACTTCCTCTAGGGTTGGCAAAAGGGCATTACACAATGTTTTATTAAGATTGTTCATGATCATTAGATTCTGTATGAACTACAATGGTGATGGTGTTACAATGAGAACGTGATGCTAGAGCCAAGTGAGGAGCTTATAGCCAAGAAAAATGGAGTAGAAGTAAGAGATAGTGAGAGTAGAATGCAAGAGAGTGAAGGAATGAAAGTTGATAGGTTTGAATAGGAAAAATGGTGATAGAAGGGTCAAATTTCATCAGTCAAGGAGGTAGGAGATGTTACACTTTGCACCTAATAGGAAATGTATCATTTTTGTGAAATCCATAGGTAGGAATCCTATTAGGAAAATAGTGCGACACACATATGTCTATGTGATGCATGCACCTCCCTGACAGAGATTCCTCCACTGACACAAAATGACATGACTAGGTGGAAGGAGCAAGGCGGGAGTAGTGAAATTGTATCATCATGTTTACATTTTCTAAGGTATGGGAAATTAAATGGGGAATATTCCTAGGGGTGAAAATTTGTACCATTACAATTTCTTCCTTTCAAATTTATTGAGCATGAAATGGATATCATTCAGAATATCCCTAGCATTTCAAAACTAAAAATTCATTATTACCGGGGCCGCTTTTTTATCATTTTTTCTGCTTCTCGCTTTCCCGCTATTTTCAAACTTATGATTAACAATTTTAAGAGCAGGAATTTCTAACTGACCTTCTTCATATCTAAGAGCAATCTTATGTTTCCAAAACTGAAGAGGCTCATATTTGGTTAGAAATAAGAAACCTAGAAGAACATCATCTTCTAAATCATTGTATTCTATAAAATCAGTAATAAATGTTTTTCCCATGATTTCTATATGGACATCTTGGGCATATCTTCCCATATTAATCTTTTCTCCATTGATAGGATAACTCTGTGGAATGTCCTTTCTTTCCTTCCAAAAGTGAGGAGGAATAGCATTGGTTTTTGCCAATGATCTTGACGATCCTGTATCCACAAATGCATCAAGGGGAATTTTCTTATAACCAGGAAAACAAAAATTTACTCTGATGTAATTTCCATGGTTTTCAAAAAGTAAAGAGCAATATCTATCTTTTCCTTTTTGTATGAGGCTATTGTTGCTGCTACTAGCTTCTGATTCTGAGTGTTGTTCTGACACAGATTTTTTATCAGAATCTTGGTCTTGATCTGCTTTAAATAGTAAATCTTTAACTTCTCCCACCTCTGCAGAAAGATTCCTGATCTCTTTCTGTTGTGTTTTGAGTAATCTCTTGCAATCAGCAACATCATCTAGTAAGAGATCAAATTTCTTAAAAATAGCAATAATATCAGGATCAACAGATCTAGAAGATGATTTGGATTTTGATCGGGAGGAAGAAGGTTCTTCGTCTTTTTGCTTATTTTGCCACGGAGGGATTTTATACCCATGGGAAGAATCTAAGGTCTCCTTCTTGGAAGGTCGTTGTTGGAGTCGGAGTTGTTTTTCTACTTCAACTTTATCTGATTCTAAACTTTTGAGTTTAGAAAGATGTTGATGAACAACTTTCTTTCTTTCTTCTCTGGTTCCTGTCAACTTGTAAGGATCTTTAGACTTTGCTATCTGTATTTGGACTTTTAAGTCAGACAGAGTAGATTTTAATAATGAAGTCAAAAAATCTTCATCAGGATCTGTACTTTCAGATGAAGAACTAGAATTAGACAAATTCTTTGTATGTCTATGGCGATCCTTTATATCTTTGAATTTTAACATAAAATTTGACTCAGGAACTATCTCAACTATTTCATATAATTGTTGAAGATCTGAAAACAGACTGCTGTTGACTACTTCCCATCCTGGATTATCTTTTTCAAAGGCTGCATAGATCTTAGTTCCAGGATTTAGCTTCTTCGGGCAATTTGTAGCATAATGGGGGCCTTTGCAAATAAAGCATTTAATATGCTTAGGTGCTTGATTTTTCCTTTTCTGTAATAAAAATGGAGGAGGTTTGTTGGATCTCCTTTTTCTATAAGGAATTGCCTTAAAATTCCTTTTTCTGAACTTTCCATGTCTACTTCTTTTAAAAGTAAACTCACCTTCATGGTAATTATGCTTAGAGCATTTGCTGCATCTACACTTACTTCCACATTTATTCTTTTTGAATTGCTTTAACTGCTAGAAGTCTTTCAGCTGATTGATAGGAGGAAGATTACAAAATTCTTTTAAGTTACATGTATAATTGTATTCCTCTTTATTTAGCTGCAAGGCTCCTAATAAGCATTATTTTTCCAGCTTATACCTGATCAATCTCTTGATTGTAGGAAAACTAACATCATCAAGCTGCTTATTTTCTTTTCTGATAATATAATCTTGTGCCCATGCTCCTAAACCACAAGGTAAAGAATTTAAATAATGTTGCTTGGTGGTTAGGTCATGCATCTTATTAGCTGCAACCATGTATGATTCAAACATACAATTATAAGCATCAAATTTTGCTAAATTCTTTAGCTTCATTGATTGTAAGATCTTATTTGCTTCAAGGGCTTGATTTGAAATGTCATCACAGAAAAGATCTGTTAATAACCATTTGAATTCATCAAAACCAGCTTGGAAGATGTCATCCTTTCCTAGATTTTTAGGATCCACTAAAATAGGATCTGTAGGAAGTGTAGGGATATTTTTAGGCATTGGGCCTAAATCTGGTAGATTGTTCCACCAGTTTCTTAATTTGCCAGCCATGAGTCTGACAGAATATAAAACTTTTGTAGGTTCAGACCATGTACCATTTCTTTCAAACAGATTTTCAAGAGTATCTGTCCAGGTGCAAATGGCTTCATAGGGGTTAACCAGTTTATCAATATTCAAAATATAACCACTAGAGGCATAGGGATGCAGTTGTTCTGGCCTCAAATTTTCAGTGACTGGTTCCTGCATTTCTATATCCATGGAGATTTTCTTTAAAGATTCCCATGGTTCCGTTTCTTCTAACTCTTGATGGTTAGAGAAATCTAAAACAATATCCTTGTAGTTAGACTGTACAGAGGAATCAGAATCACTATCTGTTAAAGTTAAACTTTGTACACCAGAAGAAACAGCATCAGATTCTTTATTAGCAAAACTAGGTTCATCCATGTATACTGGTTCAGTTTGTTCTTGTTCTATTCCTAATTCTTCTAGCCAATCTTTGACAGGTTCTTCTTTGTTGGCTAAAGTATGTTCCTTTAACTTAGGCACAACTATGGAGAGATTCTATGAGATGACTTCTAAGGGATTAAATGTGTAGTTCCTAAGGGTGAAAATTTGTACCATTACAATTTCTTCCTTTCAAATTTATTGAGCATGAAATGGATATCATTCAGAATATCCCTAGCATTTCAAAACTAAAAATTCATTATTAGTGATGGATTCAATCATAGATTTGGAATCCCCTTCAATGTGTGGATTCTTTTTCCCTAGAGAAGCAACAAATTTGACCCCACTTAGGAGCGCCCTTTCCTTTGCTTTCATAAAGGTCTAAATCCCAATTCCACCAAAAAATATCACAACCTTTCTACCATTCTAAGCTCTAATAATACCTCTAATGCTAGCAAGGCTATGGTTTCCTTTCATAACACCATCAAAGTTGAGTTTGTGGCAGCCATTAGTAAGGGGTTTCCATTTTGTGTTTAGCCTAGCTAAAGCTTTT
>VDFB02344767.1:0-16034 GCA_007258455.2 Sequoia sempervirens
TTTTTGAAAAAAACCAATTTTTGTGGGAGATGGAAAAAGAAGTGCAATCTGATTCCAAAAAAATTGAAAAAAATATTTTTAGAATCTACAGACAAAATGTGACAAGACTCTGGTTTACATCATCTTCAAATTCCTTACGGTTTAATCACTATAGGTGCCCGAATGTGGAGATTGTGTTAAAAAAAAAATATCAGTGTCCAGTTAGGCCAAAAAGCGTAAACCACTATTGTGGGATCACCCCCCTCTTACCCTTTACCCTCTCCCTTCCCCCTCTTGATTCTCTCTCTCCCCCTCTCTTTGTCTTTCTCTCTCTCCCTTTCCCCCTCTCTCTCTCTCTCCCTTTCCCTCTCTCTCTCTTTGTCTCTCCCTTTCCCTCTCTCCCTTCCCCCTCCTAATTCTCTCTCTCTCTCTCTCTCTCTCTCTCTCTCTCTCTCTCTCCCATTCCCTCTCTCTTTGTCTCTCTGTCTTTGTGTCTCTGTCTCTGTCTCTCTCTGTCTCTCTCTGTCTCTCTCTCGCTTTCCCTCACTCTTCCTCTCTCTCTCTCTAGCCCACCCTCCACCTCCTAATTACTCTTGGGTCTATGTGTGCAAAAAATTAGATATCTAATTTATAACACCAAAAACTTGTCTGATTTATAACACCAAAGTGGCACAAATCGAATATCGGATTTGCACCACTTTGGCTTGGGCATTGTTTTGGAGCAATGTATTGACACCCAACCCAAAAAAAAATCAACTCGGGATTTTCGCTTTTTTGGCAAATGCAAAACGCTACTTTTTTCATATCGCCACTTTTTGGCCCATCATGATCCTACACATACCTAGGTTTTCTTGATGATTTTTCATGGCTGCTATGACCTGCAATGAATGAACAACAATGAACAACAGACCTGCAATAGTTCATTCTTGACATTTCAGACTTGCAACACTCATCTTCACCTCTGTTTTTTAATGGATTTCATGACATGGGAGTTTTTATGTATGTCTATTTCATGTATTGGCATCATTTGGTGAATAAATATCCATCACAACTTTATAACAGCAGATGTATGAAGCTGATTTCTTGTATCAGACTTTATGACAGCAGTTTTCCTCTTTTTGCAAGTTTATGTTATTGATTTTCATTGGCAAAACATTTAAAAAAAATTCTACAATGGTTATTACATATAATTTTAAGTGATAAGATCATTAAGTAGAAATTAGGACACCATCATGTTTTATTTATCAATTATTGTTTATTCTCACATGCAGGATTGCCTACATTTGGGCAGAAGTCTTCTGCTGGAGGTATTAGATCACAAAGCCCTACCCAATTAAGTCCTTATGGAAGCACATTTGGTGAGACACGATCTGCTTTTGGAACTCAATCTTTTGGTGCAACTAGCACTTCTGCTATTGGTTCTACTTGGACAACAGTATGTGCTACAACAACACCGATATTTGGTGCTCCCAGTTCTCCAGTTGCTGGGGCTTCAAGTGTTCCTTCCTTCATAATTGGTAGCACTCCTTTTGGTCAATCATCTACTGCTTTTGTTGGTACCTCAACTCCAACATCTGGCGACAACTCGATATTTGGAAGTACAAAAATTTCTTCTCCTCCTCAGAATTCAGCATTCCTTGAACAATGTTTTCTTAACGCATGTTTTATATGCTTCAAATTAATTTTATTTTTTGTGTTGATGTTGGAATTGTTTTTTCAAAGTTTAGAAAGATTGTAACTATAGTTGCATGTTGAAATGCAATGTACTATCACCTGTTATATGTATATAAAGGAAACCCATGATATCATTGAGAAGCACCTTCTATTGATGATCTTTTATTGTTTTTTTACTGTTCTCTACAGTATCCTCTACCTTAAAAAAAAGAAAGTAAATGAGCTCGTAAATCTTATCCTAGCTGTTTTATTCTAATTCCTTTTCAGGACAATCCAATAAGCAGTCAAGCAAAGTTTATTTTCTTAGATTTGGGCAAAGCACTTTGTCTTAGATGCTATAACTAAGGCATACTTTGTCAAGTTACCCAGGATTTTTATTTAACCTCTCTTGACAATATCATTGAAGGTTTGTTTAGAGCGCAACTCTAAGGAGTTTTTCATCCCAGAGGCCAGAAAATCTATTGGAATTTACAAATAATGGGTGTTGATTGCTCCCTCTGGATTGAATCCAGATCTTATACATGGAAATGATCTTTATCAACCTTTCAGCCACATGTTGATGGACATATTCGTGTCTGATGCATAAATTTCTCCTCGTCGTTTAGATTTTATACATGTCTATATTTATATAGAATTCAGACATAAGAGTATCTAGGTTTAATGTTAAGTGAGAAGATCATTAAGTAGAAATCAGGACCCCGTCATGTTTTATTTATCAAAGTACTGTTGTGACTATTTACGTTGTCCTATTCTTATATGCAGGATTGCCTACAATTGGGCAGAAGTCTTCCTCTGGATGTATTGGATCACAAAACCCTTCCCAATTAAGTCCTTCTAGAAGCACTTTTGGTGAGACAGGACCTGCTTTTGGAACTCAATCTTTTGATGCAATGAGCACTTCTGAATTCGGTTCTACTTGGGCAACAGCATGTGGTATCAGAACCCCAATATTCAATGCAACAATAGCATCAGGATTTGGTTCTCCCAGTTCTCCAGCTACTGGGGCTTCAAGTATTCCTTCCTTTAGATTTGATAGCGCTCCTTTTGGTCAACCAACTACTACTTTTGTTGGAACCTCAACTCCAACATCTGGTTGCAGCTCAACGTTTGGAGGTACAACAACTTCTTCTCAGAATTCAGCACTCCTTGAGCAATGTTTTCTATGGTTCATATTAATTTGCATGTTGAAATGCAATGTACCATCATTTGTTATATGTATAGAAAGGAAACCCATGATATCATTGAGAAGCACCTTATATTGATAATTTTTTATTGTTTTTCACTGTCCTTTGCGGTATCCTCTATCTTAAAAAAGAAAGTAAACTAGCTGAACCAAATCTTATCCTAGTTGTTTTATTCTGACTTCTTTCCAGGACAATCCATTAAGCAATCAAGCAAAATTAATTTTATTAGACTTGGGCAAAGCACCGTCTCTTAGATGTCATAACTAAGGCATATTATTCTGTCAAAGCTACCCAGGATTTTCATGCTATTCTGTCAAAGTTACCCAGGATTTCATTTGGCCTCTTTTGTCAATATCCAGATTTGTTTACAGCAAAACAATAAGGAGCTTTTCTTCCTTTAGGCAAGGAAATCTACCATAACTTACAAATAATGAACCTTTATTGCCCCATCTGGATTTGAACTCAAGTCTTTTATGTGGAAATGATCTTTATCAACCATTCAGCCACATATTGATCGACATATTTGTGTCTGATACATGAAATTATCCTTTGTTGTTTTGATTCCATACATGTCTATATTTAAAAAGAATTCAGACAAAGGAGTATCTGAATACATAGCAAATTAAGTTTAGTTTCAAGTTAGAAGATCACTAAGCAGAAATTAGGACCCTGTCCAGTTTTATTTATCAAAATATTATTGTGACTATTTATGTTGTCTTATTCTCCTATGCAGAAATGCCTACATTTGAGCCAAAGTCTTTCTCTGGAGGTATTGTAACACAAAGCCCTACCCAATTAAGTCCTGGAAGCACTTTTGTTGATACAGGATCTGCTTTTGGAACCCAATACTTTGGTGCGACTAGCACTTCTGCATTTGGTACTACTTGGACAATAGCATGTGGTACCACAACCCTGATATTTGGTACAACAATTGCGCCAGAATTTGATGCTCCCAGTCCTCCAGCTACTGGGGCTTCAAGTATCCCTTCCTTCAGATTTAATAGCACTTCTTTTGGTCGATCAGCTACTACTTTTCATGGAACCTCAACTCCAACATTTGGCTGGAACTCGATATTTGGAACTACAACTTCTCCTTATCCGAATTCTGAATTCCTTGAACATTGTTGTCTTAACACTTGTATTATATGCTTCAAATTAATTTTAACTTTTTGTGTTGATGTTGAATTTATTTATTTTTCTAAATGTTGTTTACTTTTAATGTCACTGAGATAAATTTTCCTGCTCTTTATTGATGTAGCGTTATGTTGCAGTTCTTTAACTTTCCTTTTGACTGTTCATGAACAACATTCAAACTCTTATATACAAAATCTAATTGATTTTTACCCTGTTTGCAGCAGGAGCTCAATCGACAACTGGGAACTTTGGTTACGTAAGTTTTGGGAAACCCTTCTTTGTTGGAAGTTGTAGGATTGGATCGTACACAAGTACAAATGAGACAAATACCGGCTTTGCTGAGGAGGCCCCTGGAAAACTTATTTCTATATCTGCTATGCCACAATACAAAGACAAAAGCCACCAGGAATTAAGATGGGAAGATTATCAATTGGGCAATAAAGGTTACAAGGATTTTACTACTATTGTTGTTCTAGTTGTGATTTTCAAGATTGTAGCATGTTCTTGCACGTATCTTGCTATAGACTACGCAGAAATTACTATAAAATTGAGCAATTATATTTTGCAGGATGCTTAAATTCTGCAAGCCAGCAACCTGAAGGTAGCAAGATTTTTTTGCAGTCAGAATTGCCCTTTGGTCAGACTAGACCAGCCTTAGGTAAGAGAATGCCTGTCTTTGGTCAGACATTTGATGCAAATCCGCCTCTCTTGTCAAACATTTGGTGTTTTTTAATGTCATGCATTTAGATATAATTGTAGAAAGGGCAGTAGTTAAAAATAATTTAAGAAATAGCATTGCATGTCCTTTCATATAACATGTAACCTTGCAGATCTATAATCGTAGTCCACTGGGGTTGAACTTCTATTAAGAATATCTTGATTGGCTAGTACTAGAAATGTAGGTAAAATAGATTTACAAGGAAAATCTATCCCTATATAAGACAAAAGCATTATCATCTCACATTATGCAGGATCTCAATCTTTAACTCCAACTCATAGTAGAAAGGATTTTGAGGGAATACCTTTTGGAAGACTGTATGGAAGTAGGATGACATCATACACAAGTACAACTGAGGCAGATAACAGTTTTGATTGGAGGGGGCCTGGAAACATTATTTGCATATGTGCGATGCAACAATACCAAAATATGAGTCAAGAAGAATTAAGATGGGAGGATTACCAATTGGGAAATAAAGGTGATATAGTCATTTCATATTATTATTGTTGCAGTTGTCCTCTTCAAATTTGCGACATGTTCTTGTATTGGTTTTGCTATATGCAAAATGTTACTATGAAATTGAGCAATTGCATTTTGCAGGACATTCAAATTCTCCAAGCCAACAACATTCAGGGAGCAATATTTTCATCCCTTTGGGAGTAACTAGTACATCTGCATTGGGTTCTACTTTTACACAGGCATTTGGTATCACATCCCCTGCATGTAGTGCAATGAACACACAGACATCTCTTGGTATCCCAGCTTCTTTTGGTGCAAGTGCATCTTCAGCATCTGAAAGTAATGCATCTTCATTTGGTTTTCAGAGTTCAGCAAAATGTAAGCATTGTTTTCAAACCTTCTTTTTCTAGGCCTCAAATTATTTTTTTTTCTTTTTGTGTTGATATTGGAACTGTATATGCTTCTGTCTGTTGTTAACTTTTTGCTATTTCTTTTTTGTGCTGATGCTTGAATTGTTCATTTTTCCGTATGTTTTTAAATTTTGATATAATGATCTAGATCTCCAATAGATAAGAGTCTCCCACTCCATTGATGTAGCATTGTGTAGTAGTTCTTTTACTTGCTTACTGACTTCTTTTGGAGAATATTTGATCCCTTAAATAATTTCACTGATTTCTCGTTTTCACTGTACAGGAACTCAATCTACAACTCCAACCTTTCATCACCTAGGTTTGGGAGACTGTCTTTTGGGTGAATTACCTGTGTCAGTAGTAGGTTGACATTGTTTGGGAGAACTATGTACAAGTAGTAGGTTGACATTGTTTGGGAGAACTATGTGCAAGTAGAAGGTTAACATCATAACAAGTACAGATGAGGCAGATATCCTAAAGCCCTTTTCAGTTTTAGCAGCCAGCCTATCTTATCCAGAAGAATTAGGTTTCTTCTCAGCCCATGTTGTTTATTTCCAAAGCTTTAGCCCAGGCAAACTTGGACATTGTTTTACCCGATCTACAAGTCAGATACCAAGCTCCACAGATTACTAAACCCCAGCCTTATCTACAGCCTTCACAAGATCACACTTCCTCATCTCATTTCAAAGAAGTTATAGATGGCTATACACTATACAGTCGACATCTGCAGAGATATGACTCTTAAGGTAGCTGTCTTATTTCAAGAATATGTTGATAGTGATGCAACACAACCTATCCTGTCTCCTGCTATTCTAGTCTGTTTTCCTATAGTCGATTATCATTGCTAGCATTATGGGTGTACTTACTAGTATTCTGGGGCGTACTTCTAGGTGTCCTCTTTTGTGTTATTGCATTCGTGCAGCATAGCTTAAAATCTTTACTGACAAGCATGAAATTTTGGTGGATCTTCTTCGGAAATTCCTCTATGAGGGATAAGGCAATTATTTAAATCAGGATATCCATTCTAAAATGTCACATTTTCTTTGTAGTGACATTGTTTACCTATGGGCTAAACTATTTTACTTCATAGTTTTAAGGACTTATCAAGTATTATTGTTGTTCAAGTCAATTACAGCTCCATAAAAATATACTCTATGTTCAAAATAGCTACAACGAATGTTGAATTTCAGAATTTGATTCTCACCTTTTGTAATAGGGTTATGCTCTTTGGAAGCTGTTTTATTTTCAATAT
Organism: Sequoia sempervirens; assembly: GCA_007258455.2. NCBI lineage: Eukaryota > Viridiplantae > Streptophyta > Pinopsida > Cupressales > Cupressaceae > Sequoia > Sequoia sempervirens. The sequence continues at coordinate 6,811 of VDFB02344767.1, forward strand.
TGTTATTTCTGCTTAACTACATTATCTATTGTAATGATTCTTTTGCTTGATTCAATATAAAAAAAAAGAAGGAAAACATGGTTATCACTGTAAGAACACTTGATTAGCCAACCATGTTTATGTTTCTGTCAGTCAAGGAACTTTTTGCTTTTAGTAAGGTATAATAGGAAGATGCTTGGAAAATGCATTTTCATATGGATTTTTTCAGTATGATTTTTCAGTTTTGACGTCTCAGATTTTTTTCACATTGGGATGTTTACATTTAGTAAAAATGCCCGTACCTTGCCTGTCAATTATTTTGCGACAGGTATCCATTTGAATCTGCACTTCAATAATGAGATACTTAATGAAAAATTATTTAGGTATACAAATTAATCAAAAATAATTTTATAGGGTGGATGGAAAAACACCTGCTTTCTTGGAAATTTAGTACTTTTCAACTTATGTTAAGAGTCTATTTATGTCAAGTTGTGTAACTTTGTCTTTTTGAATTTTTATTGTCACTTAGGGTCCTAGTTTGGCCCCCCATGATCACTGACAAAAAGGTAAAACTATTTCAATTAGGAAAATTATTTGATCAATTCAAAATAGTTGAATTTAAAGTATAAGTTATTAAATGATAAATATAAGAAAAAAATATATATATATAGGTTTATTAAAGCCTTATAAAATAGAATGCATAAGTATAAATTAATTAATTGAATTATTGTAGGTATTGTAAGAGTGAATTAGTAATGTTGTATACTATGTAATATTTGGTTGTGGAGATAGCCACCCAAGATTAAGGAGCTTTATTGAAAGCACAAGAAAAAACTAAAGAGAGAATAATTCTATTATTTTAAAGAATGTAAATATACAATATGATTATATATTAATCAGAAACACTTGTATATATAGACAAGGGTGAGACATGGGACATCATAAGATTACGAAATGTGTATTAATATTATAGCTTGAGACATAAATGCCCTAAAAATCCCTTAATTAAACTTAAGTAATTAGGTTTGAAAAGAGCAAAGGGAAATTGGCTAGATAATATATTTAATTCACATCAAAGTGCAACTTAGGAAGAATGAGAAAAATGTAAAGATGTAATGATGGGTCTTGACTATAAAGCTTAATGAGGTACCCATGTATAAATGGAGAAATGGAAAAAACACATAGGAAAAAATTGTCGGTGTAGGTTTTTATTTCCTTAGTAGGATAACTTATTTTCCCATAGTTATAAGTTTTTATTAAACTTGTTTAGGATAATAAAATAAGTTTATTATTTAATAATTAGGAGATAAGGTGATGATTTGTCCCCATCCTTAAAGGGTGTCGCATTTATCACTTTTGGTGGACATTGGTGGTCAATTCTTATTGGTTGGATTTGTCACCTCCATATTCTTCTTATTTCTATATAAACTCACTACTTAGCTTGTATTTGCATACCTTTGCATACACTTGCATGTAGTCATTATTCTATAGTTTTGCTTTGAGTTCCTAATGCAATTTTGTCATCTTGAAATTTGCACATCTTTTAGAATTTGAGTTTGTAATTTTATTATTTCATTTACAGTTTTATAAGTTATCTCTCTCATAGAAAGATTTTGGTTTTTCATCTATTTCAGATTTCTAACATGGTATAAGAGCTTAGATTTTGAGAGTTTTGAGTACTTGGATTCTTGATTAAGGGATTGGACTTTTTTTTGTATGATCTTGTAAATTTTTATATCCTCTTTTTTTGCATTTCAATACAATCTAGAGAATCAAAGGAATTATGAAGATTTGTTAATCCTATATTTGCATGTGTATTTTGGTGAAATTTGGTGATTGCAACTATTTTTGATATAGTGACATCAATTTTTACTGTCCCATTGCATTCAAGAGGCTCGAGAAAGTCATATTTGACTCTTGTTTCGCTCAATTTGGCCACCATATGACACAGTAGCAAACAAGGGTTTGAAGCTCAAATTCGGCGAACAAGTTTTTACAAGAGCACTTTCGACCAAATTGGACCTTGTCATTGCATTTAGGAGGTCGAGAAGATGAATTTTGACATAAAAGTCACCCATATTATGTGACACAAATCGTCGAGGCAAAAAAATTGACGGGGATGTCATATGATCCCCCAAATCGTAGTCTTATGGCCCTGTTGCAAAGAAAAAATTTCAAAATAAAATATTAAGCACTTTTAAAGCATTGCACTAAGGCTTAATGCCTAGCACTAATACTAAGGGATTTAAGCCTCACACTTTGCACTTGGGCTAATCCCTAGTAGCCTTGCAAGTTTGCAAAGCACTAGGTAGCAATGGTCAAACTATCAACCACCAATAGCCCTACAAACCACAACTATGACATCTAAAACTGTGACTTTAATGGTTAACAATAATTGCCACAATTTAGACTTAATTGTTAGTGGTTACACTTCCTAATTGTGACCCACTCGGTTAACCTCGACCTTTGACCACCAGTTATCGTTTCTCAACCCAAGCATCACCCAATAACCACCTCCACTAGTGGTGCTGCCCTGGGGGCCACCAAGGCCCTTATATAGGCCAAATTGGACTTTTTTTCAAACTTGCATAAATTTTTGCCATGATGTTCATTTTTAGTGAACAGGATATCACGAAAAGCTAGAGATGAGCACTTTCCATCCATGGATATATTGAAAATAAATTTTACCATTTTTTTAGATATTGTAGGTTGAATTTGATGTTGCATTTTTCTTCAACGAGCCATAACTTTCACCCTAGAGCTCCATTTTTCAAAAATGAATAGGCGTTGGAAAACTATAGAAGAGCACTACACAGCTAGAAGGCTATTTTTCCAAATATTTTATCAGATTTATTTTATATCAAAATTTATGTGTTTGGTCATTGTGGGCCTTGAAAGCATTATGTTTGGTTAAAGCCTTGTAACCACACTAATCATAAAAAATTTCAAAATTGTAATATCTTGGGGGTGATTTCTAAGAATAGTGGAAATGGGAGGTGTTCTTGTTTGGTGTCTTTTGCAAGTTCTTTCTTGGGGATTATACATGTATTTTGTAATCATGAACTGAGGTAAATTTCCATTTATGGGGGGTTAATCATGTCTCTTAAAACTTATTTCCATCCTTATGTTGTCAAGATAACTTTAGAGAACTTTTTATCCTAGAAACAAGGGATAAATAGTCATTGCCTTGAGTAGGATCTACTACCTTATTTCCTTGAACTTGTTCCTAAGCCAAGTGATTATGATTAGAAGAATGTGTGGTTTATCAATAATGACATGGGCATTGAGATATGGACTAATATGTCTTAGTATTTTTAACGATACTCTACATCACATGATGCACATTGAGTGCCCTTTCACTACTTAGACCATCATTCAATAATTGAATGGAGACATTGAATCTTCATCTGAAAGTGATGTTTCCTTGGATAACCAGGATCTTGATGGTAATCAATTCATTGATATCCCATCAACAATATATATTGTAGTAGGGTCATTTGTGTCTTCTAGATGCAATCTATTGGGACCGATTTCTACCAGACATCTCTTATTTGTTAGAGTCCCTCATTTCATATCTAGATGACACTAGTGATGACATATGTCTTCTCTTTAAGGAAAACTCTTTCATCCTTTCATATTTTGCTGCTCAAGATTCTAGAGTTGCTTCTTTGAAAGCTTCCAATGATTCTTTGCAATAGGACATACATTGTCTTTCAGATTCAACTCAGTGGGATGATCTCCTGACGAGTATTCCAAACTTATTTATAGAGACACATATTGTATATTTGGGAGATATTATTGATTGTACATTCATCTTCTCTTTGATGAATTTGATTCTTCTTTAGTTGTTGTGAGGGAACAATCTAACCCTCTTATTCATTCTCTACATGATCATTCATCACATTTTGACATGAGTATGGATGCTTTAGATCAGAATTTCGAGGGTACATCTTCAACAAAGGTACTTGAGTCTTTGGATTGTGTTCTACAACAATCTCTAGGAGATTCTATGTTTTCATTTTCAATAGTGTGGCCTAGAACACCTGATTTGATTGTGAAAGCCTTCAACATCGACATAGAGACACTTGATTCAAATTCAAAGACTTCATACATCTTGAGTTTTCTTCCTACATAGTCATTTCAGGAGTGGGGAGATAGCTTCCATACACTTTTGGTTTTATTTCTTCCTAAGGGGAGTAACGTTGTTTGATGATCGTTGACCATATTCTACATCCAATTTTGAGCATCTACCATTGGATCTCTTCCAGGGGGCTTCTTTATCCTTCCACTTCATTATGGAGGGTGTACTTCCTTTTTGTGGAGGGTGGCTTCTCTTTAGGGGGGATTTTATTTGTACATGGGTACCTAACACATGACCTCATTTGTCGGGACACATCATCTTTTACATCCTCCTAAGCTACGCTTGAGGGGGTGTGTTGAAGCATATTTTATTTCCTAGTAGGATAATTAATTTTTCCTTAGTTATAGGTTCTTCCTACACTTTTATTAAGTTTTCTTAAAATAACAAAGTGAATTTATTATTTAATAACTAGGAGATAAGGTGATGAGTTGTCCCCATCCTTAAAGGGTGGATCATTTATCACTTTTGGTGGATATTGGTGGTCAATTCCTATTGGTTGGATTCAACACCTCCATCATCTCCTTAGTTCTATATATAAACTCACTACCTAGCTTGTATTTTCATACCTTTGCATACACTTGCATACTTTTGCATAATTTTGCATACTTTGACATACATGCACATTGATCCATGTAGTCATTATTCTGTAGTTTTTCTTGGAGCTTCTAATGCAATCTTGTCATCTTGGCATTTGAACATCTCTTGTAATTTTGGGTCTATAATTGTGTTATTTTATTTATAGTTTTATATCTCATCTCTCTCATAGAAAGATCTTGGTTATTCATTTGTTTCAAATTTATAACAGAAACCGCTCTCCAAAAGAGAAAAACATGAAAGAGAGGGAAAGGAAGGAAGGAGGACTCAAGATGAAACCTAAAGGACAACTTCATTCACCAACATTATATATAAAGTATGAGAAGGATAAATCCTCATGCAATGAAAAATTCCTCCCATAAGAGAGAAGAAGAGAGATATTTCAACCTCTCCTCAATGTGCAATCTATTGCATTGATGCTAGATGATGAATAATGAATGTTAAAGATGGTCTAAGATTATCAAACATTCTTTCTCCCCTTAAGAAGAAATAAATCCAAAGATGTATGTATGATGTCTTCCAATTCTTGAAAGAAATATGAGGAAATATTATGAACTAATCATTTTTCTATAGCAATGTCAAAAAGTACTACAATCATATTAGGATTCATAGGCCTAATTGAAGAATGTGATAATCTAAAACCTAGTAGAAATTAATGTATAATAAGATTTAAAGAAAAAGAGGGTCCTTTGAATGTTGCTCAAGGATCTTCAAGCCAATTCAAAATGGTGAAAAATAAATATGTGGAGAAAAAGTAAAGAATGTCTAGATATGTTCTCATGACATTCAAAAAAGATGGTGCAACTCCATAGAAGCTAATATCAAAGAGGAGATGAACATCCTCAATGAAGTCATTCAAATATGCAAGAAGGGACTCACAAAATAAACTTGGAAGATATGTGAATACACATTTTAAGTAGATATTTCTAAAAGATGATGCATATGGTCCTACTATAAATAATCATTAGAGGTTGTGAATGTAACAACACTAGATTCAATAGAAGCAACATGAGATGTAGGAGAGATCTAATTTCAACACATTGTCTAAAATATCAATCAATGAAAGGATACCAATATTTAAATGACCATATTCTATCTCATCGAAATTTTCCACACTAGATGCTTGAGTATAAATATCAACCAAATGAACATTAGGAGAAAATGTGAGATGTACAGTCGAGGCTAATGATCTACCTCCCAAACTAAAACAATATTTTTTTCATATAAATCATGAATAACCACGTAATTTAGTGTGAATTCAACACTCTTCCTTGTCCCACTATATGTGATATGATAGATAGAAATGATAGTGGTTAACAATAAAGGCACAAAAAAATGACACTGAATGACATTTCATCTATGTCAATATACCCTTTCCCACAAACATGCACACACACACACACACACACATATTGTAAGCCATCAAGATATGTGGTGAGAAAAAATCTCAAATGGAGAAAACATACCCATTGATGAATTCATATTATGTGTGGCTCCAACGTAACTATGACAAGTTCTTTCCCTTTTTGTCTCTCTAATTTAGAATGAGAAGAATATGATGAATATCTTGGAGGCAAATTGATCTTCTTTAGAAGAAGATTCAACTTATCATTTTTTCTGAATAACAATGTTCATCATGCCTAGGTTTCTTTCAATATGTACATTTGGGCTTCTCATTCTTGGATGATTCCCCTTTAGAAGAGGAATTTTATGTTCTTCTATGGATGAGGATATGGATTGTTGTGTTCTTTTTAAACTTGTTCTTTTTCTTCTCTTTGCCACTAGAATCCTTCTCATTCTTTGTAATCAAGTCTTGTGATTTTGAAGACTTCAAGGTGCCTATTTAAATAAGCTTATCTTGCTCCCTATTTAGTGACAATAAAATGCTCAAAGGAAGACATCTTAAACTCACTCCCCAAAGCACTCTTTGTAGTATAAAATGTAAACACAAAAATTGAATAATCAAGTACAAGAATAGAAAGAAAAGTTAATATTAATTATGTACATCTAATTTATGAATCTATAATCCCTTAATTATGATATAAGTGACTTGAATTTGGTGTAATTTCCCTAACTATTTTCTTATAAAAATACGAATATTTATTAGAATGCATGAACCCTCACACTTTCTAATCCCCCAAATCCTGATGTGAACAAGGTGAGATAATATGGTGATTGGGATGCTTGCAATAATCAAACTTATTTAAATGACAACAAGCTACATAATTCAATAGCATGAAATGATAAAATATGAATGATGGAAGGATGGTTGTGGAAAATAGGCCTTTCTAATATGAATGATGCATGAACCCTCACACTTTCTAATCCCCCAAATCCTGATGTGAGCAAGGTGAGAGAATATGGTGATTGGGATGCTTGCAATAATCAAACTTATTTAAATGACAACAAGCTACATAATTCACATAGCATGAAATGATAAAATATGAATGATGGATGGATGGTTGTGGAAAATAGGCAGGTTCTAAACGCCCTTACAATAATATAAAACAAACAATTAAGGATCACATGCCTTGTAGAGTTCATTGAAAGATTACAATACTATAAAAAATATTGCTTTAGTAGAGGATTTCACAAATAAATATTGAACAGGTAAATATTTAGTAACTGGCTAAGTGTAAAAGTCAAAACTTATCATATTGTTTGACAAAGGCACACTAAATTACATGTAGATAAAACCAAATTCATATTCTTATCATGTTGCAATAATAATGAGAACTACCTTTATAAAAACCAAATGGTTATCACATTCTCCTTAAAGGTTGTGCTTGTCTCCCAAATTAGTATGGCATCAACAAAGTCAAGAGGAAATGAATAGTGATAGCTATTTAGAGACCAATTTTGATTGCATAAAATTGAAATAATAATGTTGCTCCCTTAAATTATGATTCCTTCAATTTATAACAGTTGCTAATACACAATCCTTAAAGGGGTATGATGGGCACACAAAATAATATTATCTTCTTTAGAAATTAGAACAATAGACTTAATATTAGCATAAGTATTAGTCATAAAGTTTATAATAATAAACTAAAAAAAAAAATTTAGAATTTTCCCCCCTTCAATTTGTATGACAACATTTCTAAATTTAATTATTGAATATTAAAAGGTATGAGTGCACATAAAACAAAGTGAACCACTTTCATGTAATTGAGTTAGGAATTCACCAAAAATAATCATAGCAATTTAGTATGGTAGAACAACACTAGTTTTTAATCAAATTATTGTAGCTATGACCCTCGATAAATTATAGTAGTAAACATTTTTTAAAAAGAGGTATAATAGTACCTTAAATAACATTAATTTTCAACATCAATAAAATATTTAAACTAAATCTCTCACAAAATTAGATATTTAGATATCATTTAATTAGGAACCCAAAATCTAAAAATACAAACACAATTCATAAAAAACCACACCAATTGTAAAACATTCTATAAATCTAACACAACCAAAATAACTAAAACTAGATGTTAGGGTTAGAGATGGCAGATATCTAACAATTAAATGCAGATTTAAATAATAAACAGAGAAACTAAAACATACACAAAATAAATCATAACATAAATAATTTAACGTGGTTCACCCAATCTGGGCTACATCCACCAAACCGCAGTCATCCAATATTTTTATTATCCAGTGCAAAACCTATTACAATCTTGTGAATAATCGCATTTTTTATCATACTGTAACCCCCATCCCAAACCCCTTTTAACAAGCTTTTAGAAGCTTCTAGAATTAGGGTTTTACAAAGTCGGTTTTCTTTCTTTTTCGAAGATTTTTCCTTTTTCGCTAACGACGCGAAAAAAATAGCAGGTTTCAGCCAGTACGCGCCTCGAACCTCTTCGCTAGTCGCCGCCTTAAACCCCGGCCACCGGGTTCGCCCGCCCCTGCACCCTAACGAGGACATAAGGTAGAGAGATAATTATGGCTATACAAGATAGCATGATCAGCTTGCCACATACCCAATCTCCTCACTTGGAGACCGACAAAGCTCCCACACCATCACAACCCTCCCACTTGGAGAGACCGACCGACAACATTGCTGCACTTCTACAGCCTCCCATCAAAAATAGCGACCTTGACCGCTACTTTGTTATACTTGAATTAACCTTAGCTGCCAAATCAATAAGAGGAGCTTCAAATTTTCCTTGGCACCATCGTCAGAAATGATATCCTACGATTGACATCTGTATGTATCTTGTCCAGCTTGACCTATCCATCTTCCAACACCGACCGAATGAAATGATATCTCAATTGTATGTGTTTTGTTTTAGAATGTAAGGCAGAATTCTTTGCAAGATGTATAGCACTTTGACTGTCTGTAAATAAGTAATTTCCATCCTGTTGTTTTCCCAACTCATCCATGAAAAGTTGCAGCCATATCATCTCCTTTGCCACCTCTGTTGTAGCAACATACTCTTCCTCTGTGGTGGATAAAGCAACCACCTTTTGTAATTGAGAAATCTAACTCACTGTTGTCCCACCAACT